>WSYH01004119.1:0-57066 GCA_036426205.1 Ascaphus truei
AGCTCCCATCTCAAAGAGGCTTAGAGTACACGCAGACGCAGTGAGGCGATTGATGCTCGGCTAGGGACGGATTAAAAACACAATGACTAACTTCAGAAAATGAATGACTCTGTGCAGGTGTCTGTCGAATGACTCTGTGGAGAGGGGGGGGTTGGGTGACTCATGCGCAGTAAGAAACTAAGCTTCCATCTGAACAAGGATTACACGCAGGCTTTCAAGCTCGGCTATGGACGGATTCAAAACACAATGGCAAGATTCCAAAAATTAAAGACAGGCGCATGAAGTTCAAAGCTAAAGACATACTTTAATTTCAAAAGGCAGTTCATCATAATAATACACCCCCAAATACAGTATGTAAAAAGCACACAAATCAACCATGTGCAGTCAAACGCACAGGGTCGCAGACAAAAGCTACTGTACAGCACAGATTGAATATACAGAGAACAGAGAAAATAAAAAAATTACAATAAACTTTTTTTTTTCACACACTCCAACAAGCAGTGGTGGGCGAAGTTACAGGCGCATGCGCAGTAAATTCCTGCTGTCAAGCAGGAATGTGATTGAAACCAGACACACGTTCAAAGGAATGGTGTGGGAGAGATGCATTGCACAGAAGATAAGTTGAAATAAGTTGAAATACCCTCCAGTGCAGTTAATTATCCCAAGCGAGGGGAGAGCGCTGTATATGCTGAAATGTGACAAAGTTACAGTACAGTACACGCCTATGCGTTTCAACAATTTTCAAATGAGACATACTGTACTGTACTGCAGACCAGCACTGCAAATGCATGTATACTTTAAATATGCAAATTTACAATTACTGCGCGCGCACACACAGTCTGTGTACTGACGTAGGTTGAACCGCGAAGGTATTAGACTTCCAAGACAACAGCTCGCAAATGCCCCCCTGAGTTTTTACACGGCATTGCAGTATTGCAGACAGCGAGAATAAAATGCTAATATCACGAGCGCGAAAATAACGCAATTCACTGTGGGCGAAAACGACACAAAACCGCACATAACCGGGATAATCTGAAAATCGTGGATCTAGTCGATTTAGACTAAAGGCGGACGCCACTCTATAGTGTCTGTATTAGGATAAGCACTTGATCTTCTAGTCTGTCTGAGAAGTGGACCATGATGAAACCAGAGTTCATGTACCCCTATCCCGGAAGGAACCCTCGATTGATATGGTCATAATACTGCACTTTTTATGCACAAATTGACACGGAACACGACTTGAAGGAGTTTTCTCTTTTTTGTTTTGCACTGGGAACAGAAGTTTTAAATGTAACCTCACCTTTTTGGTCATGTGTGCATGGGCACGGCTCATATGAACTTCCACACAGTTTTATACATTAAGCATGTACTTATTGGTTTGTGGTCACTGTCTCTCTATGATAGTAAAGACTATGGGTGATTAAGCTTTCGGGCGGAAAACCATTGATCCTGGACTTTCATATCTGGCCTTCTGACCAAAAAATTCTGGAAGATAATGTTGTAAAACTAACGGAGGAAGACACCACAGAAACTAACCCTGAGGCTCGGCCAAAGACCAAGGCGTCTGTGAACTAAGCACAAGAGGAGCACCACTCCACTCAGGACTAAAAAAAAAGGTTGGTGAGTACGTTTTTTTGGCTATGCACTAATTTAACCCATACAATGCTGAGAAATCTTTGTAATACGGCAGGCATAAGCTAATAAGGGTCACACGGTGAGTGCTCATTTGCATGTCATTATCTAGAATCCCTGACTTCATTGGAAGCATTGTCTGCTAAGAGATAATGGGGAAAGGCAGGTTTGCAGACCTTTCTGAGTTATGTGAATGTGCTCACAAGTGACATTTTTATTTATTAATGATGAGTCTGCCTGAGCGCTATTTATCTCCGTGTTTAGTTATCACCTGCATTGGTATCTCTTCTTTATGCTTATCTATCAATCTGTCTATATTTTACCTATATCTTTCTGTCTCTGTAATGACTTCAGTAGACATATTTGCTTTGAGAGATTTTCCATTTCAGCAAATCCGTATTCTCCATGCTGCTAATTCAAAAGGGCAGGTTAGAATAATGTCATATTGGTTATAGTGAATGAAACTACATTTTCCCACATATGTTATTTATTAGAAATGAACAGTATGTTACAGGCACTGACAGGACCCTGTACGTATTTAAAAAAAACAATACTATATATATATTTCCAGGCATATTCCACTGCCTAGTTAAAGCTTACAATTTGATTGTTGGTGCCTGTATAGTGACTTGATCTAATGTCACAAGGAGCTAATGCTGGAATTTAAACCCAGTCTCACTTGCTTTAAAGGCAATGCCATTACCACCATATCACTTCTTCTGTTTTGTCTAATTAGTCTGAGTTCAACAGCATCTGCTGTTCACTGTGTTACTGGTGCTCACTGAACATCTCACTTGATTAGCATCTTCTCCGACCAGAGTCAATAGACACAGACCCATAACATGCAGTGCAATCTAAATCCAATACATTTTGTGGTTAATTGCCACTTTATTAGGGAATATATATACCATGCCCTACCTATTCTTATATATCTAATTCTCAGCATGTCATTGGTCAATACCAGTACCATATTAAAGTACATTATTAATAGAAAGTTGAAAAATATATCAATGACTACTAACTAAGAAGATGCATGTGGTCTTATGGGGAGTAGCAGACTGCTTAATAACCGACAGAACTTTGCTTTTAAATATCAGCATTTCACAGCCTCCTTTGCTAGCTGCGAAATCAGAATGCTAACCTGCACTCTTATCCTGCTTAAGCTCAGGATCATGTATGCTGCTCTCCCCAAGCTTGGTTTGTATGTAGCATTTCATTGACTGTGTTGCCTTATGCTTCGTTGGTTCAGCATGCTGCATTCCCTCCATGCCTCTGTCCCAGTTGTTCCCTTGAGCATTTAGGTTATTCTCCTACACAAAACAAAGAGAGCTCCAATGCTACATCCAACATGACAAATTATTTAGTTAAATACGTATCTATTTTTCTCTCATAAGTGAGGGTCACTTAGTTAAACTATTTGCTCAGAGTATTTGTAAGCTTGTAGATCATGCCATGGTGTGCCCACTATTTTCTGCAATTCCTAACACTATATCTGCGAATTTTCTGGAGCCACAGGGCATATGCAGGATATAAGTATGGCCAGATAGCTGAACTCATCCCTCTTGATAGCACACCAAGTCCTTTAGTATATTCTTAATTTTATTGAGAAAGTTAAAGCAAAATAAAGGGTGCTTGTAGATGTTATGAGTGGTGAGAGAGTGCTTCTCTGTGAAGGTACTTTTGTATAAGGGAAGGTCAAAAACGGATGGCTTGCAAAGGGTAGGTTTGATGGTATACTCACTCAGCCTGCTTGGATGGAAAGGAAGTACAGTATGTGAATCCTGTCCCACAGGAAAAGTGACTGGACTGTGCTAACTGTGAACACAGACAGGGGAGTTGATACAAACCATCTCAGCTAGGAGGACTAACCAGGTTGTCAGGGCAAACAGCTATTGCCAGTCTGGAGGGGGAAATGTATCTAAAATGTAGCATTTCCACATGCACTGGGAGTTACAGCTGCAGGGAAAGCTTACATTCAAAATGGAGAAGGCTGGCAGTCAAAACTGCAAAGGGGGGGAACAGAAATAAACAATCCTGTTCCAGGACAGTGAACATTCTCTTTACCTCTCTAATAGAGGAAGAAGTCTTAATAGACAGCAGACCCCCTAGCCTTAGGCTGAGTCCCCACTGGTGCTGAGCGCGCTCATGCTTGGAGAGCGCTCCAAGCATGAGCGCCGGGTGTCCTGCATGTATGCTCGCGGAGGGTGGGGGGGGGGGGGCATTGCGGGTAGTTGAGCGCACTGGAAAGTATAAATTTTGTTTACCTAAGCGCCAAGCGTGTGTGCCAGCGCATGTGCGCACACGGGGACTTACATATATCTATATATGTAAGTAACCGCCG
Organism: Ascaphus truei; assembly: GCA_036426205.1. NCBI lineage: Eukaryota > Metazoa > Chordata > Amphibia > Anura > Ascaphidae > Ascaphus > Ascaphus truei. The sequence continues at coordinate 3,974 of WSYH01004119.1, forward strand.
CAAGCGCCGCCCACTCAGTGCTAGTGGGGATGCAGCCTTAGGCAAAGGGCCACCATAACCAGTGGACAAAGTGCTCCCTCCCCTCCTCAATGCTCCCTGGCTGCCGTCCTTCCTGCCGGCGCAAACGGGCAGTGATGCGACCAGGGGGCGGGAGGGGGGTGAACTGAGAGGGATTTAAACACCAGATGGCAGGGAGCATGGGCAGCCTGTTCCATGCCAGCAACTTGTTCAGAACTGGGTGTCAGCTCCGGGTCCAGGCTCTCACATAGCTGGCTGCCGAGGCGGCAGCCGGTGGGGGAGGGCCAGACTTGGCATTTAGCTAGTTGGCTGCACTGGGGCACCCACGTGGCTGGCGACTGTGGCTCAGAAGTCCAGCGTGGTAAAGCTTCCAGTCTGGGTAGCTCCCACCCGGCGGGGAGAGCTGAGGTGCAGGGAGAGTTCCCTGCCAGCAATTGAGCATAGAGCACTGGTGTAGCTACTTTACTGGCCCTCCCATGTGGCAGCTCGAGCAGGAGCTTTTCTGCTTGTGGGAGCAGTCGACCTGAGGCTGGGGGGATGTCCTGCGCTGTAGGGCATGTTCGCTCCGTGCCAGCACTCGCAGCGCAAAGCTCATGTCAGCCCCGCTGACAGCCCTACCACATAATTGGCGGGAGATGAGATCTTGTGTACTGTGAGGTCTGCAGATCTGAATGAGGTAGGATCCACTGTATGCAGGAATTTGGCGATCTGACATCCTCCTGTTTAGTTCTGTGATCTGTTTCTGCCCCTTTGCCTCATGGGTTGTGAGGTAGGGGATTGATTTATTGGGTATTTAATAACATAACACGGGTTTATACAGTAGTCCCTACAATTTGGTAACAATTGTATCTATATGTTGCATCTGTGTGCTGTATGTAAGGTGTAGAAGGTACAGGAGCACCCACGGCTGATTGTTATTGATGACATAGAATGTGCAAAGTTGTATAACAAGTATGGTATTACAAATATGTATTTAAAAAAAACAAAAAAACATTGTTCAATACAAAGGCTAAGGAATAGTAGTTCGCTCCCTGCCAGCAATTCAGCATGGAGCTCTGTTGTAGCGTCTTTACTGGCCCTCCCACGTGGCAGCAGCAGCAGGAGCTTGGCTGAGTCTGAAGCTGGCGGGGGAAGTCCCGTGCGGTGGGTAGCGGAGGGGGCTGCACAATAATGCACATGGCTCTCTAATTAGGTGGGAGGCTGCACATAGGACCCAATGGGGTGGGGGTCAGCACATGAATGATGCAGGCTCCTCACAGGAGGGTACTCACAACAGGCAGACATGATGCAGTCATTTTACATTATGCAGTATATCTGGTTTTATTCATATAATCAAACTGATCTGCATAAGTATATCACTGTACATATAATCACACAATACCATGTTTACATCCTGTTTATTTATTTGCAAGTGATACGTTAATTTTGTTTATAAATGAACATTAGCTGATTTTGTTCCCTAGGCATGAATCAAATTATTAACTTCATTGACCCAACTGTGGTCCTGTGACCCTCATTGCAGTCCCACCCTGGGACTATTTTAATCTGAAGTATAAATGTCATATTTAGAATGGGTTTTAAAGGGGGGGTTATGCTGCACTCCACAAAATAAATAAAGTATACAGTTTACCGGTGCTGCTGGTTCAAGGAAGTACCTGTCAGGTATATTCCAAAGTGTACTCAGGAAAGAAGGATCCAGCGCTCCACGGTTTTCTAAATAAAGTAAATTTATTGTACCACACAACGTTTCGACCAATAGGTCTTTCTCAAGTGACTAGGCACTATCACTTTAGAAAGACCTATTTGGTCGAAACGTTGTGTGGCGCAAATAATTTACTTTATTTAGAAAATCGTGGGAGCGCTGGATCCTTCTTTCCTGAATATTTAGAATGGGTGGCATAACATGACCCCATGAAAGAGTTCCCCTGTAATAATAGATGGCAATACTGCTGCGGCCAGTTTATTCGAGCATTTGCCGTTCGTCGCCGCAGCAGTAACCTGGCGCGCGCCGGAGGTTGCCGCGCGCGCCGATGCAGCGAAGAGCGCCCTCCGATCGGGGCGCTCTCCCTCCGCTGCCGGGTCCCCGATCCCCCCGGAACCCCCTGCCGCCGTCCCCCACATCGCGGGACACCAGGGCTCCCTCGGGGAGCCCTGGACGCGCGTGCAGGGGGCGCAGGCACCCGATGACGCGTGACCGCGCATCGGTGATGCGCGGCACGCTGAGGGAGTGCGGCTAGCACGCCGGGGCATCCCCCGGCTTGCGGTGCTAGCCGTGCTCGAATTAAACGTGTCGGTAGTGTATAGAGTATGTCTGACTCCTTGTTGAAGGTGTGAAGTTCTGTCCTCAGAATGATGCAGGATGTTCCTCGGTATGAGGTAAGTCCGCAGCAATACACCTCAGCATTTACTGAACCAGGAAACGGCTCAGCTATGGGGGCAGGAGACGAAACTGTAAACTTCTCAATGGAACAGATTGTAATGTGATTTACTGCACTGTGATGTACAATGTTTAATCAGTATTTAATACAATTTTCGGGTATCTTTACTGTAACATTTATAGTACCAGAGGCTATTACAGCCAGGGTGTGCTGACATAGAAGTGAATTGTACATGTTTTCCTTTGTCTTCATGGTCAGTCCTGCTCACAGTATGTGACGTAGGGGGTAACAAGGTTCTCAACTAAAGATTACACCTGTTTTGGTTACCCCTGGTCTGTGTATAAGGGTCCAAGAGAGTTAGCTTTGGGCCCAGTAACATTCTACCATGCCAATGTATTATATGTAAAAAAAATAATTTTTTGTGTTTTTCCCTTTCCGGGCATGCCAGCAAGCCGGGCTTGCTAGGGTATGAGTTTCAAAAGGGGTTTGCGGTGGAATCGTTGAGAGAATGTGTCTAGGAGGTTGGGGTCCGGAGTTGTCGGTTTCCCCATAAATGTATCCAGGAATCATGCTTGATTCAAGGACACATGTAAGCACATTGTCCCGGCAATATCTCCCCTTGAAAACGCAAGCAAGACTCACCACTAGGGTACCCTGCTTCAACACAGCCCAGGAAGGAGAATGGGGCACAGGGATAAACATCTATTCCTGTAGCTGAGGGAATCCCTAGTTTAAAGGGGGTACCCCAGCAAGTTCTCAGGTGACCCCCAACCAGTATAGGGTTTATGGGTACCCCAACCATATATAAGGTTGAGGGGAGACTCTCAAAAGAAAGTGTCCAAAAGCTGTTCTCAGAAGTGAATGAACCGGTGACGTGTGGAACTTTATGCCGATTTGGGTTCCAGGAGATTCCGGGCTAAGTCCCGGTCAGGGTAAAACTCTCCCAAAGAGTTCCCTGCACATAAGAAAGTCTAGTTTTCAACCACATTGGTGAAAGATGGCCGCCCGTGGCTTCACAGGTGGTTTACTGGCAAGATGGACAGGGTCAGGGAAGCGGACAAGGTCAATACAGACAATGGGAGCAGTCAAGGCCAGGGGAGCAGATAAGGGCAATACATCTCCACTGGTGCGGAAGCTTGGCAGTTGTTAAGCGATGGGGGAGGCGCCAGCCAGGGATGGTGGCCACCTGCAGGGTTGGCGGGTGGTGGGGACATGCCGCAAGAGGTGCAGCGGCATTCTGCAATGAGTGCAGTCAGCGGAAAGATGCTGCAGGTTGGGCAGCACCTGCCTGCAACGGTTGCAGGGGGTCAGGGCGATGTGGAAATATTGGATATGGCCACCTGCAGCAGTTGCAGGCAGCATGGTAGGGAGATGGCCACCCAGGGCGTTCACAGGCGGTGTACTGGCAGGATGGCCACCTGCGGCTGTCGCGGGTAGCTTTGTGACGTGACAGCCGCGGGTGGCTGCCGCCGGTGGCAGGACAGCGCCTCAAGCTTTGTGGCTGGGAAGGCCACCCACACTGTTGTATGACAAGGAATCAGTGGTAGCAGAACAGGATACAATGTCCGTAACATGGCCCGGGATGCGGTTCACTCCAGCACTGAGGACATCCACGATGGACGGCGGTGTTTTGGAAGTGGGTGCCGAAAGCAGAACTGGTTGCGTGCGGTGTCTGATAGACTTGTGGGAACTAAGGACAGCAAGTGATGAACTTAGTACGAGCTTCTGTGGCTCCGGGTACGTGGGGTACTTAGGCGACGGCTTGGCATGATTACCAGGAGTTAGCGGCAGACATGGGGTTGGATGTACTCGAGGTAGGGCCCCTACTGACGTATGTGTTAACCTTGAAAGCCAGGGGGCTGGCAGGTGGATCGATTAAAAAAAAAACTGACCAAGGTTTCTTGAAGTTAGACTGTAGGAGGATCCTACGAAGGCGTTAATAGTTAAGCATGTGGTAGAGGGGCTGAAAAGGGGGGCGACAGCGCGAGACTGCAGAGCGCTGGGGAGGGGAATCTGGGTTTCACTGCTAGGCTTACCAGGGAGTCGAATATGCCCACTAGAATGATAGAGTGAATACCTGGGCTGCAGGTACATGCAAATGGGTGCCTTTATCTAGGTTTCAGTTCCTGTGGGTTTTTCGGGCATGCCTTAAGCAATTGGGCATGGAAGGTGCTCAGTTCGGGATACATTTAGCTGAAGTAATTCAGAAAATCAGGTGTTGGGAATCAGATAGGAATGGTCTTATTTCAGGCCCATGTTAACAGGAGGTGTTGCATTGCTCGTCTGGTTCTCGGGTGCCTTCGCAAATTTTGCAGCTTCAGATGAATGCATTATCGTGATTCGTTCGTACGCTGGGCGGAGAGACGAGCGCCCATTCATCCGTATAGGAGAAACCTTCGGTTTGCGCAAGGATCAGGTGAAGGTGTTCTAGTGGTGAGGAGGGAACTATGGTGGGGTCAATTGCTCCCACGGCTGCTGGTTTTGACCAGGGACAGCAGAGCCACCACGGATCCTGATCCTTCATGCTGAGGACAATGACATAGCGGCAGTACGCTCTTTGGATTTGATCGACTCAAAAAGGCAAGACCTGTCTTATCTTCGGGCTTTGGCGGGAGATTCTGATAGTTTAGGACATAATCAATAGAGAGGCATGAAGGGCTGAACGGGTCCCGCGGGCGGACAAGCGGAAGCGTAAGGTTAACAGGGCAGTGGGGATGTTTGTAGTGCAGTGCTGGGGCTGGGTGGTCAGCCACCCAGACTTCGATACCAGGTCTAGTGGGTTGTTGTGGTGCAACAGGTAGCATTTGTCTGTCATTGGGTCAGTTTTGTTTAAAAATGGGTTGCAAAAGAGGCTGGAGAAGGTCCTTACGGTTCTGGTGGTACAGGCCTAGTTTAAGGGGATAAATTGACACATCGGTGGCGGAAGTTGTGGGGGTAAGTGTGTGTCCTTACCAGACAGGATTTGGGGCTGGAACAGCCAAGGGGGAGTTGTGAGTGGGCAGGGGTCATTTAAACGTGGCTTCCAGGAACATAGTTACATAGTTACATAGTAGATGAGGTTGAAAAAAGACGTACGTCCATCAAGTTCAACCCATGCTAAATTTAGACAACAGATACTTTATCCTATATCAATACTTACTTATTGATCCAGAGGAAGGCAAACAAAAAACCCCATTAAGGGGAAAAATTAATTCCTTCATGACTCTAAGAATTGGCAATCGGATTAATCCCTGGATCAACATCCTTCCCATGTATACTTATTTGGTATATCCCTGTATACCTTTCCCATCTAAAAAGATGTCCAAGCTTTTTTTGAACAAATCTATTGTATCTGCCATCACAGTCTCCATGGGTAATGAATTCCACATTTTAACTGCCCTTACTGTAAAGAACCCTTTCCTTTGTTGCTGGTGAAATTTCCTTTCCTCCAACCTTAAGGGATGGCCCTGAGTCCTTTGTACTGCCCGTGGGAGGAATAGTTCTTTTGAAAGCTCCTTGTATTGTCCCTGAATATATTTGTATATAGTTATCATATCCCCTCTTAGACGCCTCTTTTCTAATGTAAATAAATCTAATTTAGCTAGCCTTTCCTCATAAGTTAGATTGTCCATCCCATTTATTCATTTGGTGGCTCTTCTCTGCACTCTCTCTAGTTCCATAATGTCTTTTCTTAGGATTGGTGCCCAAAATTGTACTCCATATTCAAGGTGTGGTCTTACTAATGCTTTGTAAAGGGGCATAATTATGTTTACTTCCCTTCCATCCATTGCCCGTTTGATGCAAGATAAGATCTTGTTTGCCTTTGCAGCTACTGCATGACATTGGGCACTATTGCTAAGCCTGCTGTCTACAAGCACTCCTAAATCCTTCTCCATCAAGGATTCCCCCAATATATCTCCATTTAATTTGTAAGTCGCCTTTTTATTCTTGCATCCCAAATGCATAACCTTACATTTATCTGTATTAAACCTCATTTGCCATTTACCTGCCCACGTTTCCAGTCTCTCCAAGTCCTTCTGAAGAGAAATTACATCCTGCTCTGATTCTGTTACCTTACACAATTTAGTATCATCAGCAAAGGTGGAGACTTTGCTCTCGTTCCCAACCTCAAGGTCATTAATAAACAAGTTAAAAAGCAGAGGTCCCAGTACCGATCCTTGAGGTACTCCACTCACGACTTTAGCCCAACCTGAAAAAGTTCCATTTATGACAACCCTCTGTTGTCTGTCCTTTTACCAGTTTTCAATCCAGGTGCATATATTATTACTGAGTCCAATTTTCTTTATTTTGTACACCAACCTCTTGTGTGAAACCGTATCAAAAGCCTTTGCAAAATCTAAGTAGACCACATCAACTGCATTACCCTGGTCTAAAATCCTACTTACCTCCTCAAAGAAACAAATAAGGTTAGTTTGGCAAGATCTATCCTTCATAAATCCATGCTGACTATTATTAATAATTTTGTTTTCCATTAGATATTCCTGAATATTATCCCGTATTGAACCTTCAAGTAGTTTCCCTACTATTGAAGTCAGGCTTACAGGTCTATAATTCCCCGGGTGTGATCTAGCTCCCTTTTTAAATATAGGAACCACATCTGCTTTACGCCAATCTTGTGGTACTGATCCTGTGGAAATGGAGTCCTTGAATATTAAATTTAATAGTTTTGCTATTACTGAGCTTAACTCCTTGAGAACTCTTGGATGTATGCCATCGGGGCCAGGTGCCTTATTTACTTTAATTTTTTGAAGTCGCTTATGAACTTCTTCCTCAGTTAACCAACTGGTCATAAATTTGGAGATTGTCGCTTCCTCCTGTGGCGCTACTTTTGAACTTGATTCTTCCCTGGTAAACACAGAGGCAAAGAATTTGTTTAATACCTCTGCTTTTTCCTTATCTCCAATAATCTGCCTACCCATCTCACACTGAAAGGGTCCTATATTTTCTTTTCTCATTTTTTTGTTATTAAGGTACTTAAAGAACTTTTTAGGGTTGACCTTATTTTCTATTGCAATCCTTTTTTCATTATCCATTTTTGCTAATTTAATTGCCCTTTTGCAATTTTTGTTTCATTCCTTATAATTCTGATACGATGTCTCTGTCCCTTCTGACTTAAAGAATCTAAACGCCTTCCTCTTCTTGTCCATTTCCTCCCCTACATGTTTATTTAGCCACATTGGTTTTTATTACTTATTTCTTTTATACTTATTACCCAAGGGTATACACTGATAAGTGTGCTTTTCTAACAATGTTTTAAAGACTGCCCATTTATCTTCTACATTTTTCCCTGCAAAACATCATCCCATTGTATTACTACTAGATTAGACCTCAGTTTATTAAAATCTGCCTTTCTAAAGTTTAAAGTCTTTGTTGAACCCAAGTAATCTGTTTTTTGATCATTTATTTCAAATGAGACCAGGTTATGATCACTGTTATCCAAATGTTCCAGGACTTGAATATTTGTTATTACTTCCACATTGTTTGATATGACCAAATCCAGAACTGCCCCTCTCCTGGTTGGTTCCTCAATAATTTGGGTCATATAATTATCTTTAAGCACCCCCAAAAACTTGTTTACTTTTGTTGTAACACTAATCTCATTGCCCCAGTCTATGTCTGGATAATTAAAATCCCCCATTATGCAAACATTACCCAGTTTTGATGCCTTCTCCATTTGCAAATGTATTTTAGCTTCCTCAATCTCACAGATATTCGGTGGTTTATAGCATATTCCCACAAACATTTTCTTTATACTTTTACCTCCACTGCTAATTTCTATCCACAAGGTCTCTACATTTTCATCATTCCCTTCATAGACATCATTGTATTGTATTGTATGTCTTTATTTATATAGCGCCATTAATGTACATAGCGCTTCACAGTAGTAATACATGTGGTAATCGAATAAATAACAGATAATATAAATAACAGATCATGGGAATAAGTGCTTTAGACATAAACATAACATTAAGGAAGAGGAGTCCCTGGCACGAGGAGCTTACAATCTAATTGGTAGGTAGAGAGAACGTACAGAGACAGTAGGAGGGAGTTCTGGTAAGTGCGTCTGCAGGGGTCCAAGCTTTATGTATCTTGTGTTCAGAATGTTCACAGTGCTATTCGTATGCTTCTTTAAGCAAGTGTGTCTTAAGGTGGGTCTTAAAGGTGGATAGAGAGGGTGCTAGTTGGGTACTGAGCGGAAGGGCATTCCAGAGGTGTGGGGCAGTCAGTGAAAAAGGTTTATGGCGGGAGAGGGCTTTAGATAAAAAGGGGGTAGAAAGAAGACATCCTTGAGCAGAACGCAAGAGTCAGGATGGTGCATAGCGAGAAATAAGGGCTGAGATGTAAGGAGGGGCAGAAGAGTGTAAAGCTTTAAAAGTGAGGAGAAGAATGGAGTGTGAGATGCGGGATTTGATCGGAAGCCAGGAGAGGGATTTCAGGAGGGGAGATGCTGAGACAGATCTAAGAAAGAGTAGAGTGATTCTGGCAGCAGCATTTAGGATAGATTGTAGGGGAGACAGGTGAGAGGCAGGAAGGCCGGACAGCAGGAGGTTACAGTAATCAAGACGGGAGAGAATGAGGGCCTGAGTCAGAGGTTTAGCAGTCGAGCAACAGAGGAAAGGGTGTATCTTTGTTACAGTATATTGCGGAGGAAAAAGCGACAAGTTTTAGAAATGTTTTGAATGTGAGGGGCGAATGTGAGAGAGGAGTCGAGTGTGACCCCTAGGCAGCGTGCTTGGGCTACTCGGTGAATGATCGTAGTTCCAACAGTAATGTGGAAGGAGGTAGTAGGGCCAGGTTTGGGAGGAAGTATGAGGAGCTCTGTTTTAGCCATGTTGAGCTAAAGGCGACGGAGGGCCATCCAGGATGATATAGCAGAGAGACACTCAGAAACTTTGGTTTGTACAGCAGGTGTAAGGTCGGGTGTTGAAAAGTATATTTGTGTGTCGTCAGCATAGAGGTGATATTTAAACCCAAAAGTTGTTATTAGGTCACCTAGAGAGAGTGTGTACAGAGAAAGGAGGAGAGGTCACAGGACAGAGCCCTGGGGTACCCCCACAGAGAGATCAATAGAGGAGGAGGGGGTGTTAGCATTAGAGACACTGAAAGTACGATGGGAGAGGTAGGATGAGATCCAGGATAGAGCTTTGTTCCGAATACCAAGAGTGTGTGTGAAGGAGAAGAGGGTGATCCACAGTATCAAATGCTGCAGAGAGGTCGAGTAATATGAGCAGAGTGTAATGACCTCTGTCTTTGGCAGCATGGAGGTCGTCAGTTATTTTAGTGAGGGCTGTTTCCGTGGAGTGAGCAGTGCGGAAGCCAGATTGTAGAGTGTCTAGGAGAGAATAGGTGTTGAGAAAATGGAGCAAGCGAGAGAATACAAGAAGTTCAAGGAGTTTAGAGGCAAAAGGCAGGAGGGAGACAGGTCGATAGTTAGAAAGACAGGTAGGGTCAAGCTTGCTGTTTTTGAGTAATGGTATGACTGTTGCATGTTTGAAGGAGGATGGAAAGGTTCCAGAGCAGATATTTGGTGGCTCTTCTCTGCACTCTCTCTAGTTCCATAATGTCTTTTCTTAGGATTGGTGCCCAAAATTGTACTCCATATTCAAGGTGTGGTCTTACTAATGCTTTGTAAAGGGGCATAATTATGTTTACTTCCCTTCCATCCATTGCCCGTTTGATGCAAGATAAGATCTTGTTTGCCTTTGCAGCTACTGCATGACATTGGGCACTATTGCTAAGCCTGCTGTCTACAAGCACTCCTAAATCCTTCTCCATCAAGGATTCCCCCAATATATCTCCATTTAATTTGTAAGTCGCCTTTTTATTCTTGCATCCCAAATGCATAACCTTACATTTATCTGTATTAAACCTCATTTGCCATTTACCTGCCCACGTTTCCAGTCTCTCCAAGTCCTTCTGAAGAGAAATTACATCCTGCTCTGATTCTGTTACCTTACACAATTTAGTATCATCAGCAAAGGTGGAGACTTTGCTCTCGTTCCCAACCTCAAGGTCATTAATAAACAAGTTAAAAAGCAGAGGTCCCAGTACCGATCCTTGAGGTACTCCACTCACGACTTTAGCCCAACCTGAAAAAGTTCCATTTATGACAACCCTCTGTTGTCTGTCCTTTTACCAGTTTTCAATCCAGGTGCATATATTATTACTGAGTCCAATTTTCTTTATTTTGTACACCAACCTCTTGTGTGAAACCGTATCAAAAGCCTTTGCAAAATCTAAGTAGACCACATCAACTGCATTACCCTGGTCTAAAATCCTACTTACCTCCTCAAAGAAACAAATAAGGTTAGTTTGGCAAGATCTATCCTTCATAAATCCATGCTGACTATTATTAATAATTTTGTTTTCCATTAGATATTCCTGAATATTATCCCGTATTGAACCTTCAAGTAGTTTCCCTACTATTGAAGTCAGGCTTACAGGTCTATAATTCCCCGGGTGTGATCTAGCTCCCTTTTTAAATATAGGAACCACATCTGCTTTACGCCAATCTTGTGGTACTGATCCTGTGGAAATGGAGTCCTTGAATATTAAATTTAATAGTTTTGCTATTACTGAGCTTAACTCCTTGAGAACTCTTGGATGTATGCCATCGGGGCCAGGTGCCTTATTTACTTTAATTTTTTGAAGTCGCTTATGAACTTCTTCCTCAGTTAACCAACTGGTCATAAATTTGGAGATTGTCGCTTCCTCCTGTGGCGCTACTTTTGAACTTGATTCTTCCCTGGTAAACACAGAGGCAAAGAATTTGTTTAATACCTCTGCTTTTTCCTTATCTCCAATAATCTGCCTACCCATCTCACACTGAAAGGGTCCTATATTTTCTTTTCTCATTTTTTTGTTATTAAGGTACTTAAAGAACTTTTTAGGGTTGACCTTACTTTCTATTGCAATCCTTTTTTCATTATCCATTTTTGCTAATTTAATTGCCCTTTTGCAATTTTTGTTTCATTCCTTATAATTCTGATACGATGTCTCTGTCCCTTCTGACTTAAAGAATCTAAACGCCTTCCTCTTCTTGTCCATTTCCTCCCCTACATGTTTATTTAGCCACATTGGTTTTTATTACTTATTTCTTTTATACTTATTACCCAAGGGTATACACTGATAAGTGTGCTTTTCTAACAATGTTTTAAAGACTGCCCATTTATCTTCTACATTTTTCCCTGCAAAACATCATCCCATTGTATTACTACTAGATTAGACCTCAGTTTATTAAAATCTGCCTTTCTAAAGTTTAAAGTCTTTGTTGAACCCAAGTAATCTGTTTTTTGATCATTTATTTCAAATGAGACCAGGTTATGATCACTGTTATCCAAATGTTCCAGGACTTGAATATTTGTTATTACTTCCACATTGTTTGATATGACCAAATCCAGAACTGCCCCTCTCCTGGTTGGTTCCTCAATAATTTGGGTCATATAATTATCTTTAAGCACCCCCAAAAACTTGTTTACTTTTGTTGTAACACTAATCTCATTGCCCCAGTCTATGTCTGGATAATTAAAATCCCCCATTATGCAAACATTACCCAGTTTTGATGCCTTCTCCATTTGCAAATGTATTTTAGCTTCCTCAATCTCACAGATATTCGGTGGTTTATAGCATATTCCCACAAACATTTTCTTTATACTTTTACCTCCACTGCTAATTTCTATCCACAAGGTCTCTACATTTTCATCATTCCCTTCATAGACATCATTGTATTGTATTGTATGTCTTTATTTATATAGCGCCATTAATGTACATAGCGCTTCACAGTAGTAATACATGTGGTAATCGAATAAATAACAGATAATATAAATAACAGATCATGGGAATAAGTGCTTTAGACATAAACATAACATTAAGGAAGAGGAGTCCCTGGCACGAGGAGCTTACAATCTAATTGGTAGGTAGAGAGAACGTACAGAGACAGTAGGAGGGAGTTCTGGTAAGTGCGTCTGCAGGGGTCCAAGCTTTATGTATCTTGTGTTCAGAATGTTCACAGTGCTATTCGTATGCTTCTTTAAGCAAGTGTGTCTTAAGGTGGGTCTTAAAGGTGGATAGAGAGGGTGCTAGTTGGGTACTGAGCGGAAGGGCATTCCAGAGGTGTGGGGCAGTCAGTGAAAAAGGTTTATGGCGGGAGAGGGCTTTAGATAAAAAGGGGGTAGAAAGAAGACATCCTTGAGCAGAACGCAAGAGTCAGGATGGTGCATAGCGAGAAATAAGGGCTGAGATGTAAGGAGGGGCAGAAGAGTGTAAAGCTTTAAAAGTGAGGAGAAGAATGGAGTGTGAGATGCGGGATTTGATCGGAAGCCAGGAGAGGGATTTCAGGAGGGGAGATGCTGAGACAGATCTAAGAAAGAGTAGAGTGATTCTGGCAGCAGCATTTAGGATAGATTGTAGGGGAGACAGGTGAGAGGCAGGAAGGCCGGACAGCAGGAGGTTACAGTAATCAAGACGGGAGAGAATGAGGGCCTGAGTCAGAGGTTTAGCAGTCGAGCAACAGAGGAAAGGGTGTATCTTTGTTACAGTATATTGCGGAGGAAAAAGCGACAAGTTTTAGAAATGTTTTGAATGTGAGGGGCGAATGTGAGAGAGGAGTCGAGTGTGACCCCTAGGCAGCGTGCTTGGGCTACTCGGTGAATGATCGTAGTTCCAACAGTAATGTGGAAGGAGGTAGTAGGGCCAGGTTTGGGAGGAAGTATGAGGAGCTCTGTTTTAGCCATGTTGAGCTAAAGGCGACGGAGGGCCATCCAGGATGATATAGCAGAGAGACACTCAGAAACTTTGGTTTGTACAGCAGGTGTAAGGTCGGGTGTTGAAAAGTATATTTGTGTGTCGTCAGCATAGAGGTGATATTTAAACCCAAAAGTTGTTATTAGGTCACCTAGAGAGAGTGTGTACAGAGAAAGGAGGAGAGGTCACAGGACAGAGCCCTGGGGTACCCCCACAGAGAGATCAATAGAGGAGGAGGGGGTGTTAGCATTAGAGACACTGAAAGTACGATGGGAGAGGTAGGATGAGATCCAGGATAGAGCTTTGTTCCGAATACCAAGAGTGTGTGTGAAGGAGAAGAGGGTGATCCACAGTATCAAATGCTGCAGAGAGGTCGAGTAATATGAGCAGAGTGTAATGACCTCTGTCTTTGGCAGCATGGAGGTCGTCAGTTATTTTAGTGAGGGCTGTTTCCGTGGAGTGAGCAGTGCGGAAGCCAGATTGTAGAGTGTCTAGGAGAGAATAGGTGTTGAGAAAATGGAGCAAGCGAGAGAATACAAGAAGTTCAAGGAGTTTAGAGGCAAAAGGCAGGAGGGAGACAGGTCGATAGTTAGAAAGACAGGTAGGGTCAAGCTTGCTGTTTTTGAGTAATGGTATGACTGTTGCATGTTTGAAGGAGGATGGAAAGGTTCCAGAGCAGATGGAGGAGTTAAAAATGTGTGTGAGCATAGGGATTATAGTAGGAGCAAGAGGTTTTAGGAGATGGGAGGGAATGGGGTCAAGAGGGCAAGTGGTAGAGGGAGAAGAGGCGATCAACAGCGACACATCCTCCTCTGAGACAGTGGAAAAAGAGTCAAGGAAGGCAGGAGGAGAGTTAGGAAGAGGTGTAGGATGGGAAGAAGAAACAGAGGGGATGTTCTGACGTATGGATTCCACCTTTTCCTTAAAATAGTCAGCAAAGTCCTGAGCGGGGATGGAGGAAGGAGAGGCAGCTGAGGGTGGTTTGAGTAGAGTATCAAAGACAGAGAACAGTCGGCGTGGGTTAGACTTGTGCATGTTGATTAGTGCAGAAAAGTAGGCTTGTTTAGCTTGCGAGAGGGCAGAGTTGAAACAGGATAGCATAAATTTGTAGTGAAGGAAGTCTGCGAGAGTGTGAGACTTCCTCCAGAGGCGTTCAGAGGAACGAGTGGAGGAACGCAGCATGCGCGTGTGGGAATTTAGCCAGGGTCTAGGGTTAGAAGGGCGAGGGCGGCAGAGAGAAAGTGGGGCATGTAGATCAAGAGAGGAGGACAAGACAGAGTTGTAGTTCCTGACCAGGTTGTCAGGGTCTGTAGCAGAGCTGAGAGAGGAGAGGGAGGAGCGTAAAGTGGTCTCAAAGTCAGGTAAGTGAATAGAGCGCAGGTTTCTGCAGAACTGGAGGGTAGATGGAGGTGGAGAAGGGGAGAAGCGAGATTGAGAGAATGAGATGAGATGATGGTCAGAGAGAGGAAAAGGGGAAATGGAGAAATCGGAGAGAGAAAAGTCCCTTATAATAGGTTTTAGATCTGGTTTAACATATAGACATACTCCAACTCCCATTCTATTTGTACGATCCTTACGAAAAAGAGAATACCCCTTTAAATTAACTGTCCAGTCATGAGTTTCATCCCACCATGTTTCAGTAATGCCTATGATATCATACTGCTCATGTAGCTATTAATTCAAGCTCCCCCATTTTATCTGTCAGGCTTCTTGCATTAGCAAGCATGCATTTAAGTTTTTTTTCAGCCAGTACTATTATCTTATCTGCTCCTTTCTTTCTGCTCCCACTTGGTTTAGTCTTTAGAAGTTTTCTAGTATTATCTCTATTTACTATGGGTATCTCACTGCTTGTCAAACTTGCACTTGCCCCCATTCTACCTCCATACAACCTTGTATCCTCATCTATTCCATTTAGTTCATTATCTGTTTCATTCCCCTCCCCCCTCCACCCTAGTTTAAAATCTCCTCCAACCTTTTTAGCATTCTCCACCCCTAGCACAGAAGATCCCTCTTCATTGAGGTGCAATCCGTCCCTAGAATATAGATGACACCTCTCAGAAAATGAGTCCCAGTGCTCTAAAAACCCAAACCCCTCCTTCCTACACCACTTTCATAGCCATGCATTAACCTCACTGATCTCTGACTCGCCCTAATGGCCAGGTCACGTTGGCATGGCTTGAGGATCATGGGGTCAGCGGTTCATGGATCGTTTGACCTTTCACCAATTAAGCGAGCACTCTGTGAGGGATTGGCCTTTACTCTATTATTTAATGTTAAAAAAAACTCTGCAGACTTTATACCTCCAGATACGGTCTCTGTCTTTATTTGTACATGTCTATCTGAGGGTAATTTGGGGAGCTTCCTCGCAGCCTCCCTAGTCAAGCATCCCACCTAGCCTTAGGTGGGGGCCCACCCAGACCAGGGGGCAAGGTTCTCTCTCACCTCCTCAATGCTCCCTTACCGCCATCCTTCTGTCATGCTGTGCTCATCACAAGCAAGGGGGGACCACAGTGCTGAGATGGGAAAGGATATTATGCCACTCACAGTCACGGGGACGCATCTGGAGTGTAGAGTAAGTCAGAATAGCCGGGTAAAGGCTTGGAGAGGTACGGGTCGGCGTTATACTTGCAGGGGTCAGAGGAGGAGCAGTACAGAATGTTGCAGGTACTATAGCCGGGTCCGGGATTGGAGAGAGTAGAGTCGTCGTGGTCCATTTGCCGAGGTCAGGGTAGGAGAGAGCAGAATGGTTGTTTGTCCGGATGCCGAGGTCAGGTTTGGAGAAGAGCGGATGGTCGTGGAAAGCCGGGTCAGTACACAGGAAGATAAGCAGCAAGGCAAGAAAGGACAAGACTGTGGAGGCAGAGAAGAGGTGAGTTCAACGCAACTAGAACTATCTAAGCCAAAGTGATAGTGGCACAGCTGAGCATATGTAGGTGAGTGCGTCCAATAGGAAAACTGCAGTGTGGAGGTGTGTGCAAAGCGAGGCTGAGATAAGAGGCAGGATAACAAGGCTCAGGTGAGCTCCATAAGATGGAGCCTGTGTGTGCTGTGTGCGCGTCCGTGTGCGCGTGTGTTTTGCGTGCCCCCCATCCTCACGAAGGTATGGCTTTAAGGGGCTGGAGCGGGTGCGCACAGGCGCCTAAAGTAAGATGGTCGCCGGAGGGAACGGCGGGACCCGTGGAGGCAGGAGCGGTTCCCGGAAGAGCACAGGCTACCGGATTGGGTGAGCGGTGAGTGCGCAGAGGGCGGCGTAGCTCTTCGAACCTACAGTACCTCCCTCCAGAAGCGACCTCCGGGCGATTCCAAGCCAGCTTGTGGTGATGCTTCTGATGACAAGCCCGTATGAGTCTGGGGGCGTGAAGCTGGTGGTGATGAACCCAATACCGTTCTTTTGGTCCATAGCCCTTCCAGTGGACTAAGTACTTTACCATCCCTCTGGAGATCATGGAATCCACAATGGTTTGGACCTCGTACTTCTTCTGCCCATTTATGAGTAGTGGAGGGGGTGGTGAGGTGGTATCAGGGAATCGAGGGCTCTGGAAGGCGGGTTTCAGCAGTTAGATGTGAAAAACTGAGGGAATCTTTATTGAGGGTGGAAAACGAAGCCGGTATGCCACTGGGTTGATCCTTTGAATCATGGGATTTGGACCGAGGAACCTGGGTGCCAGCTTAGGCATCGCCACCATGAAGCGGATGTTTTTAGAAGACAACCATACCCTGTCTCCTGGGCTGAATTCTTGGATCGTTTGACGGAGTCGGTCTGCTTGGATCTTTTGCCTACTGGTTACGACTCTCAGATATCCCTGAATCTTCTTCCAGAAATCCTGAAGGAAGCGAATTCTATTATCCGCGGCTGGTAACTCGGAGGATGAAGAGGCCAATGGGAGTCAGGAAGGGTGGAATCCATAATTGATAAAGAATGGTGACTCTTGGGTGGACTCATTGCTCAGAGAGTTGTGAGCAAATTCGGCTAATGGCAGAAGGTCCACCCAGTTGTCCTGGAAGTCAGAAATGAAACAAAGCAGATACTGCTCCAGACGTTGATTTGCTCTCCCCATCTGACCGTTTTGTTTGTGGATGGTATCTTGATGAAAAGTGTGACGAGATGCCCAGCCTTTGAGAGAAAGCACACCAGAACCTGAAGATAAATTGTGACCCCCGATCGGAGACTATGGTCAGAGGAAGCCCATGTAGATGGAAGATCACCTTAACAAAGACATCTGCGAGCTTGGGGGAGCTAGGAAGTCCTTTCAAAGAAATAAAATGTGTCTGTTTAGAGAATCGATCGACGATAATGAGAATCGTGTTCATCCCTTTGGAAAGGGGGTTGGTCTACTATGAAATCCATAGACAAATGGTTCCAAGGGCGGTCTGGAATCGGGAGTGGGTGGTAGGAGTCCCAGGGGTCTGCTCCGTGGTATCTTGTTGCGGGCACACGTAGCATATGCTTGAACAAACTCCATGATGTCTGCCTGTACACCTGACCACGAAAAGGCCGATGGTCCTACGAACGTCTTGGTGTCTAGATGATTTAGTGGAATGACACCACTCCAGGGCCCTTTTTTGGTATAGAGGTGCGGTGAAGAGGCGACTCTCTGAAACTTTGAGACCCTCTGGGTTATGGGATAGATCCCGGTGGATCTTGTCCATAACATCAAAGGAGTTAGCAGAGATAATATATTTAGAAGGGAGCACTGTCTCCAATAGATCTTTGGTCTTCTCCTCAGCGAGGAACTGTCGTGAGAGAGTGTTCGCTTTGAGATTCTTGGATCCCGGGACAAAGGAGATGATGTAATTAAAACGGGAGAAGAACAGCGACCATCACGCTTGTCGGGCTCCTAGGCAACGAGCGCCTTCTATATAATGGAGGTTCTTATGGTCGTTTAAAATAGTCATGAGATTTTCCGTACTTTCCAAGAGGTGTCACCATTCCTCAAAAGCCAGCTTGATTGCCAGTTGTTCTCGGTTCACAACATCATTGTTTCTCTCAGCTGAAGAATTTTTTTTTTAAATGCGCACGAATGCCGTCTTGCCAATGGAGATTTTATTTGAGATAAGATGGCCCCAGCCCCAACGTCTGATGCGTCTACCTCCAGTGTAAAGGGTAATTTGGGGTCAGGGTGGGTGAGGATAGGAGCGGACACAAAGGCTTTCTTCAAATGGTCAAAGGCTAAGATGGCAGCTGTGGACCACGAGTTGGGATCTACGCCTTTCTTGGTTAAGGCCATGATGGGAGCTACCATAGAAGAAAACCCTCGGATAAATCTGCGATAATAGTTTGCGAAGCCTAAGGCCCCGGTAACTCAGCTGCAATGCGCGCCCGCGAGATTGGCGGTGCGTGCAGCCGATTACCTGGTCTGCAGGGAGCTGCAGGAAGAGAGACCGGGGGGGGGCGTGACGGGGGAGTGATGGGGGCATGGCCATGACATCACCCGGCAGGTTTGCCCTCAATGGCTGAATCACCGGGTGACGTGGCTTTGCACTCTGTAGCGAGTCCTGCTCTCAATTCTATTGAGAGCAGGAGCAGCTCTCGCCTCAGCGCTGCGGCCCCCCCTTGCAGCGGGCCCAGTGCTATTGAGGGGAGGGCTCTCATCCGTGCAGCGTCCGCCACAGTGGGTGCTGTAGTAGGCAGCGGGGTCAAGCCCTAAGAAGCGCTGGATACCCTTGAGAGTGGTCGACGGGCCATCCTAGGATAGCCTTGAGTTTATATGGATCCATCGAAAAGCCAGAATCAGAAATTATATATCCTAAGAATGCTGTGGAGGTCTGATGGAATTGACATTTCTCCAATTTGGCAAATACAGTAGGTGATTCTCTCGGAGATGTAACAGTACCTGTTTAACATGGCTGACGTGTTTCTGGGTAGACTTGGAAAAGTTCAAAATGTCATCCAGATAGACGATGAGAAATTTGTTGAGGATGTCCTGGAATATTTCAATGACAAAGTCCTGAAATATCGCAGGGGTGTTGCAAGGACCCGAAGGGCATGACTAGGTATTCATAATGGCCATCCCGGGTATTGAATGCAGTTTTCCATTCATCGCCTTTGCGTATTCTCACCAAATTGTAGGCACCCCACATGTCCAATTTAGTAAAGATGGTTGACCCTTGTAGACGGTCGAAGAGTTCCGTGATTAAGGGTAAAGGGTAGCAATTCTTTATAGTAATCTTGTTGAGACCCTTATAATCAATGCACGGTCAGATAGACCCATCCTTTTTGACAAAAAAGAATCTGGCTCCAGCTGGGAAAGAAGATTTCCGATTAAATCCCTTCTCACGATTCTCTTGGATGTATTCGCTCATAGCCTTGGTCTCCCGGAAGGGAGAGTGGGTAAGATCTACCACTAGGAAATAACGAGCCGGGCAACAGGTCGATCGGACAATCGAAGAGGCGTTGTGGAGTTAGCACTTCAGAGTGTACTTTATCAAACACATCACAAAATTCTTCGTATACCTCTGGCAGAGAGTTTGCCTGCTTCCCGGACGTGCACAAGCCCCCAACCTCGTGAACCGGCGTAAGACAGGATTCTGCGCTAAGGGTACCCCACTGGATTGGCTTTTTATTGGTCCAATCCTTGCGAGGATTATGGCGTTGTAGCCATGGAAGACCCAAAATTACCTCAACCGCAGGGGTGTGAATCACGACGAGGTGAATCTCCTCCTTATGGTCTTCTCCTGTCTGCAAGCAGAAAGGGACGGTCTGTAGGGAGATAAAGGCTGGTTGTAGCGGTCCTCCGTCAGTGGCCTCCCCAACCCCACCAGTTCCTTCTTGCGGGAGAGTGGGATGTGATTTTGCTCTGCGATGGTCTGATCGATAAAGTTACCTCCCTATCCGGAATCCACAAAAGCCATCGCAGTGACGTGAAAATTTTCCCCGGACAGGAACGCTGGTATCATAATCTGGGTTGGCAGACTCATTGGTGATAAGGGAGATGGACAGCGTTCCCAACAAGACTCCCCGGGATCTCACTGGGAGTTGGCTTTTCCCGGCTTGTTGGGACACACGAGCAGTAGATGCCGTGAATTGCTGCAGTAGAGACAAAGGCCAGCGCTGCGTCGACGTTGCTTCTCGGATGAGGATAACCTGTTACCCCCTAGTTGCATGGGTTCTGGAGCATCAGCATGGGAAACTACTGGGGCGATGAAGCGAGAATAAGGAGATCTCGGTCTCCGCTGTTGATGACGGGAATGTTCAGACCTCCTCTCCTGCAAACGTTGGTCCACCCGAATACAGATCACAATCAGCTCCTCCAGATCAGTGGGGCATTCCTGGGCTGCAAGTTCATCCTTGAGGTTCTCTAGGCCTTGCCAGAAGGCAGAGGTTAAGGCCTCATTGTTCCATCCCATCTCGGACGCAATATTGCAGAACTCCAGAGCGTATCTGGAGACCGATCAGTCTCCCTGATAGATATGAAATAGGGAGGAAGCAGCAGTCATCTTATGTCCTGGAGTGTCGAAGACCCAATGGAACTCCATGACGAAGAGGCCGATATCCTGTTTAAGGTCAGATCTCTGTTCCCAGATGGTGTAAGCCCAAGCCAAGGCGTCATCCGTAAGTAGGGATATGCTGTAGGCCACCTTGGATCTTAGAGAGACAAAACAAGAAGGGGTGATCTCAAATTGGATAAAGCATTGGTTGAAGCCTCTGCACCCATGGGGATCCCCTGCATAATAGTTAGGCGTCGGTACATGAGGTTCAGTAGAAGTAATGATGGGAATCGGGGTGGCAGAAGCCTGTGGGTTAGGTACGGGATGAGCGTTCTGTGCCTGGATAGTGAGGGAATGGAGGCTGTGCTGTAACAGGTCCATCCGGCGGTCATTCTGTTCTAGGTATCTCTCTAGCATAGTGAACATATTGGTGTGAAA
The DNA here is from genome assembly GCA_036426205.1 of Ascaphus truei. Lineage (NCBI taxonomy): Eukaryota > Metazoa > Chordata > Amphibia > Anura > Ascaphidae > Ascaphus > Ascaphus truei. Next base: position 24,979 of record WSYH01004119.1, read on the forward strand.
GGACAGAGTTCTCTCCACCTCAGTGGGGTCCATGTTTGTTGGGCTGAGCATACTGTCACGGTGTGCTCACCACAAACAAGGCGGGACCACGGTGCTGAGGTGGGAAAGGATATTACACCACTCACAGCCACGGGGCGCGTCTGGAGTATAGTTAAGTCAGAATAGCTGGGTTGGGGTTGGAGAGGTACTGGTCATCGTTATTCTTGCCGGGGTTAGAGGAGGAGAGGTACAGAACGTTGCAGGTACTATAGCCGGGTCTGGGATTGGAGAGAGTAGAGTCGTCATGGTGCGTTTGCCGAGGTCAGGGTAGGAGAGAGCAGAAAGGTTGTTTGTCCGGATGCCGAGTTCAGGTTTGGAGAAGAGCGGATGGTCGTGGAAAGCCGGGTCGGTACACATGAATATAAGCAGCAAGGCAGACAAGACAAGACTGTGGAGGCAGAGAAGAGGTAAGTTCAACGCAACTAGAACTATGCTCAGCCAAAGTGCTAGCGGCACAGCTGACCATATGTAAGTGCGACCTCGAGTATTCTTAAACTTGCCTTGGAAAATCTGGGGCAATCACAAACAATATCCCAGTAATGCTGCAACATTTCTCTGACATTTCTGTAGAAAGAGTAATGGCCTATTGGATAAACACAGCGGTGTTTGAATGGGACTGCCAGGGACCCCCCACCGTGTTAATCCGCTGGGCCAATAGTCTGTCTGCAGAAATTTCATTGAAATGTTGGCAGCATTACCTGGATATTGCCCCAGAATTTGCAAGGCAAGTTTTAGAATACTCGTGGTTGTACCTGTATGTAGGTGAGAGAATCCAATAGGAAAACTGCAGCGTGGAGGTGTGTGCAAAGTGAGGCTGTGATAAGAGGCAGGATAACATGGCTCAGGTGAGCTCCCTGGGATGGAACGTGTGTGTGCTGCGCACGTCCGTGTGCGTGCGTGCCTGCACTCTTGTTTTGCTCGTCCTCGCAAAGGGACAGCTGTAGGGGCTGGAGCGGGTGCGTGCACAAGCCTAAAGTAAGATGGCTGCCAGAGGGACCGGCGGGACCTGCGGGGGCAGAAGCGGGTCTCGGAAGAGCACTGGCTACCGGAGCGGGTGAGCGGGGAGCGCGCCAAGTGTGGAGTGGCTCCCTGAACCTTAGACCATCCTGCCAGCGCAAGCGGTAAGTGACGTGACCAGGGGGCAGGAGTGGGAGGAGCCAAGAGGGGATTTAAACTCTATCTGGCAGGGAGTGTTGCCAGTTCGCTCCTTGCCAGCAATTTCCCACCCACCCATTCCTTGTTAGTGAGTATTGTTCACTTTTAATCAAAGTTTTGCCACTCATATCGGGTTGAAGTGTATTGTTAACAGTTACCATTTGTTGCCTTTAGAACATTGCTTATGAATATTGTTAACTTTGTTCATTATTGTGTTACAGTATGAAGTCGAACACTCTTACAAAAGTAAATGAAAAGGACTGAAGTTCCTCAATGAGGGGTTGATTTAAATATGTTGCCTCTGTGGCGGCGGCAGTTGGGGGGTTAGTGCTTGTGCTTGTCAGACGGGGCGCAAGGCGGGTACAGAGTAGCGAGTCATGTGGGCCCGGCTTAAGGGTCATGGGGTCAGCATTTCAAGGATCTTTTGACCTCTCACCTGTTAAGCGAGCACTGTGACAGGGATTGGCATTTAATCAATTATTTAATGTTAAATAAAAAGCCATTATACCTCCAGATCCGGTCTCTGTCTTTATTTGTATGTGTCTATGTGAGTACTGGGTAATGAAAGGAGAGGAGTGAGCTTTCTAACAGCCTCCCTTACAACCAACCCTACGCGTTTCATGAATCCTTCCGCTTCTTCAGTGAAACACGTAGGGTGGAGTTTGCCCCACTCCCACATGTGCACAATCTGAGCTGCATCAACGTGCACTCTGTTCCATATGATCATCTGGGTCCTCCTGAGATGTGACGTCACACCCGGCTTGGGTCTGCGATACCATCGCTTCTCGCGAGAGAAGCAACCGGACATCTTAGATACCGGGAGAACCAAAGCAAGTAGAAGGGAAACGAGCCATCGGATTGCCCAGCTAATGACACCGGAAGATCTAGTGGGTCTGGAGAGCATATTGTTGGGACTCCGGGAATAGTTGCTGTCAGCGAGAAGCGCTTGTTCCTGCCACATTATGACATTATACTGCGCATGTCCTTCTTGGGTCTAGTAAGTAGGATTCTAATTTTTGTTTGCCACTGTGAGGAGAGGAGCTGTTTTTAACTGTTTTTACTGTTTTTATTTTATTAAATGTACTTTTGTTCATCTCACTTTCTTGCTGAATTTCTTTCTCTAGGATACTTACCATTCCCTTACCCTTTGCCGCATTTGTGAATTAATCAAACAGAATTAAACTATGTGTTTTTGTTTTCCTTCCTCTTTCATGTGCTGAGTTCCATGAATCTCCAGTTGCATTCCAGGGGGAGCATAAAGGGGAAATAGAACAAAAAACAAAAAACAATCTAAGTGCAGACAGTTTTATAACTGGTGTATAAAATCTATGATGAATCTTGGCTCATATGTGTTGCCTACTTACAAGATGTAAGTCAAAAACAAGCGGTTTTGACACAATGGTCTCAGCAAGGAGGATTTCTCAACCAGGGATGTGGAGACTCCAAATCTCAGCTCAGCAGCAATGTGTATGCAAAAAAAAAGATAACCATAGTGCAAACCAGTACTATAAAAAATTTCGACTTTATGGGGTTAAAAAATGAACACTTACAATAAAAACAAGTATTTCATGCATGTATCACATTCAATGTGATCAAGGAGAGAAAGCTGTTAGCTTCAGGCTCACCCGCCACCTCCGGGAATTCATCTTCCATTGGCTCTAAAGAATATTGGACATTGGGATTTATTTGTCATGGACACGTAATCAAGGACTTTTGAGTTTGGTACCAATTTGTATTTCACATTAATTGTTCACTTGTTTTTTAATTGTATGCACATGTATGGTCATTCACTTTGGCGCCGTTAGGTAACATTTTCTTCTGTTAGTGATAAGAGGCACTGATTTGCAACCTTGGGAAAGTCACTTTATATTAATTTGTCTGAGGCATCAAAAACATAGATTGTAAACTCACCTGGACAGGGATTGTGACTGTAAAAAGTCTCTGTACTGCATACTGCACACTACAGTACAGAAGCAGCGGGCGTTATTCAAACATTTCACGCATTGTATCCCTTTACTTACCAGTTGATGGTGTATAATTTCTCGAAATATTCTCGCATTAAGACTCGAGATTACTAGTCTTTTGATCGAGTGCAGAAAATAGCATTTTAGCGCTGTCTGCAATACCGTCGAAACTGATGTGGGTAATCACGAGTTGTCTTAAAAATCTAATTGCAATCCAACTTGTCTTTTTTTGCCGTACAGTACTTCAAGTGTGTGTAATTCTAATTTGAAGAATAACGTTATGATTTCATACAGTATACATGGGAAAGAAGTCCTTTCTGAGGCTCCATAGCCAAAAATACAAAGATTCAATGTCACCTCTTCTGCTGAATGTAAAATATGTTGAGCGTTTGAGTGTTTCTCAACTTGGAACCTTGTTGAAACGCATATGCGTATCATCACATTCTGCGTAAGCATGTATGGCAAATTGGAAACTTCTAGCTTTATACTGTATTTTATACATACTGTATTCTGTACAGTATACAGTATCAATGACATTTTTATATATTTAAATGCCTTTAGCACTTTAGGTATAGTACTACAGTAAGTGTCTAGACCGTAAAAACATGAACACACAAAAAAGTATATTTAAAGAATTAATATTATTATTTGGACAGGATAATAAAGGGAAAAATAATAATAGAACAATACAACGTCGCCTTTTCTTCCGAATGTAAAATATATATTCCGTGAATGAGTGTTTCTCAGATTGGAACCTTATTGAGACACATGTGCATCATCACATTTCTGCGCATGCGTGTATGTGAAATTGAAACTTGTTGAAACGCATATGCGTATCATCACATTTCTGCGCATGCGTGTATGGCAAATTGGAAACTTGTTGAAATGCATATGCATATCATCACATTTCTGCGCATGTGTGTATGGCAAATTGGAAACTTGTTCAAGCGCATATGCGCGTGCGTGTCCTGATGTTCCTAATTAAATTATTGTACAGTAAGATACAGTGCAATTCCTTACGGAGTCGCTAGATACTGTATCTGCTAGACAGTAGTACAGTATTATTGCTGTTAGTGTACAGTATCTAAATAGTAGCAAACACTTTAATTTTCTAACTTTATACTGTATTTTGTACATACTGTATTCTGTACAGAATAAAGTGGATCAATTGAATTGTATATATATATATATATATATATATATATATATATATATATATATATATATATAGATATATATATAAATATATATATATATATATATACAGACGAGAACGAGTATTCTAAGGCTTGACTTAAACTAGCCGGTTATTCTGGGTACATGCGGGGGTGTAACATGGCTAGTTTAAGGCAAAGTTAAGCATTTCTGCATTGACTCATGACCCATCGGATTAACACAGCAGGGGTCCCTGGCAGTCCCATTCAGTTTGAATGGGACTGCCAGGGACCCCCGCTGTTAATCTGATGGGCAATTAGTCAATGCAGAAATGCCTTAAACTTGCCTTAAACACGACCCAGCATGTACCAGCATGTACCTGGGTCTTTTTGGCGATTGCCACTGGTTTGTGTTAGAATAACCGTTGGCACTACATTATATATATATGAGAAAAGAAAAGGAAAAGCGCACCCCCTAGTGCATTATCTTCAAAGTATAGAAGATGGAAGTTTAATAATGATAAAAATGGAAGGCAATACACACTTACAAGATACACAAATAGAAAGTTCACATAAAGGTTGTTACGATTGTGCTCGCCACAAACCGGGACCGGACCGCGGGGCTAAGGTACGGTTATATAATCACCGACCTTAGTCCATGCAGACTGATCCGGAGTGCGCAGTTCGTAGTCGTACATAGCAGGGTCAGGATTGGAGAAGGCAGCATCATCGTTATTCAAGCAGGAGTTCGGTAACAGGTAGACAGGAGTTCCCCGCTTCAGCTTAGGAGCGTGAGCGCAGGAGTGGCCTCTGCACGAGGAGCGGCCTTGGCCCATGATGCCGGTCTCAGCAGGGAGAGACAGAAGGCTGGCCGAAGTACACCGCGGGGCAGCTACAGGGAAAAAACAACGCTTCAGCACAGACGTCCACAGGAGGGCTCTGCGTGGAGAATAGCAGCAGGCTTCAGGAAATGACTGGTAACCTCTGCTAGGGGAGAATGCAGGAGGTACCAGTAACCAACGCTTCAGCACAGGAGTCTCGAACAGGCCTCTGCGTGGAGAGAAGCAGCAGGCCTCAGGATACACGGGAACATAGGCCTCTACGTGGAGAGTAGCAGCAGGCCTCAGGATACTCAGGAAACACAGGCCACTGCATGGAGATTATCAGCAGGCCTCAGGATACTCAGGCCTCTGCATGGAGAGTAGCAGCAGGCCTCAGGAACTCAGGAACTACTAATCTGAATTAGAGAAGTTAGTACACAAGGAGACAAGCCAGGCGGCTTGTGGCAGAGACAGTAACGTCCAGAGAAGGATTATGCTCGGCACTGACTCACTGCCAAAGCCCAGCATATAAAGGGCAGAGATCCAATCTCAGGGAGGATGTGTGTGAGCATTCCTCCAATGACAGAGCACAGGGCTGGAGCTGCAATGAGAGGCAGCACATGTGCCATTGATTGCCAGAGGAAGCCTTTAAAACTGCAGAGGTGTGCAAGGCTATAATAAAAGCCAGGAGCGGATTCCTTACAAAGGTATCTTTGAGAGCCTGGATTAGCCAGCTCATGCAGATGGAAGGTGCAGGCACACCGAGACTCACTGTGACCGCAAGGGCAGATGGATGTACCACAAGCTGCGTCTCAACCACAGTAGAAGCTGGAGCCAGATAGAAATGGCACGAGTCCAGGAGCCAATTCGTACAGTGTCAACAGACCTTACGCGTTTTGTCCGCAACAGCAGACTTCGTCCCCCTGACGAAGTCCGCTGTCGCGGACGAAACGCTTGGGTCTGACGTCACTGTACTCTCGCGATGATTCCGCGCTACTCTGAGGGACTTCTTGCACACTTTGAGGTCTTTTGAGGTGCCTGTATGAGCTGGCTGCTTGGCGGAGGCTCCCAAAAGGGCTCCTGGACTCGCGCCATTTCCATCTGGCTTCAGCTTCTACTGTGGTTGAGACACAGCTTGTAGTACATCCATCTGCCCTTGCGGTCACAGTGAGTCTCGGTGTGCCTGCACCTTCCATCTGCATGAGCTGGCTAATCCAGGCTCTCAAAGATACCTTTATGTGAACTTTCTATTTATGTATTTGTATTTGTGTATTTCTGTAGTGTGTATTGCCCCATTTTTATCATTATTAAACTTCCATCTTCTACTTTGAAGATAATACACTAGGGGGTGCGCTTTTCCTTTTCTTTTCTCATTTAGTACTTCCCTGGAAGTGAATCTCCCTTTGGATTTGGCTGCCACCCAGCATTGGATGTGGCTCTTGAGGTCTCCCCTGTTCTAAGACTGGACTGAATATTCTTTGGACCGTTCTCATTTTGCACATTTGATTCATCTGCATTTTGGTACCATATATCTTCTTAAGATTTTTTATGTTAGGATATTTATTTTGTATATTGCGCTGTTTTGTGTCTTTTAATATATATATACCTTTACAACTTTAGGTATAGTACTACTGTAAGTGTCTAGACCGTAAAACATAAACACGCAAAAAAGTATATTTAAAGAATGAACATTTATATTTGGAAAGGATAATAAAGGGAAAAAAATAATGGAACAATACAACGTCGCCTCTTCAAAATGAGCAACCTTGTCTTTTCCTTCTTCGCAATGGCTGGTGCTTCTTGGACATCTGGGTCTGAAAAAAAGAGACAATATTTTATTTTATCAATCGCACCGTACATTATGATTAAAAAATGCCTACATCTTCTCTCAAGTTTTCAGCATGATCTACTGTACGCCAAGAGTCACTGATTAATTTTAATTGGCTACTAATACAGGACTCATTCAACCAGTGTGTATTAGTGCTACTACAGTATACTAAGTGTCAGACATTCAAGTTGGTATTGCCACAACAATGTTACATCATTCCAGTGGGAAAATTGTTTCTGTGTATCCTCGGCTAAAAGGCTAAAAGGAGCTACAGTACAAGGACCATGACACCAGTACAGACCATAATTAGCAAACAAAAGAAAAATTCGTGCGCCTGGTGATCTGTTCCTGAAACCACTCACCGTAAAATGGATTATTAAATAAATCCAAGTGTGATAAAAAAAAAAAAAGGGGGGGGGGGGAAAAGGGGAAAAAAAAAAAAAAATTTAAATTATAAATTGAATGGAAACGAAAATACACCTTGATGATGTGAGTAGTTAAATCCTATGAATACATATACTTTTATACCATTAATAGGTTATGTGACATGAACCATTAGGAGTGAGAGGGGTTAATTGTGGTTATAGCACAAAAAATGGCAGACGGAACCAAAATGATCCAAACACATAAGCAGCTTCCAATGCAAGGTACCCAAACCTTGCTGAACAAACACATAAGCAGCTTCCAATGCAAGGTACCCAAACCTTGCTGAAGAAGGACAATAAAGAAAACAACCAGGGAAGCGCTATATTAGTTGGGATCAGGCTCAGCAGCCAATTTTATGTATAAACCACATATAAAACAATATCATAAAATAGCATGATTGAATACACAAAAATATAATATATAAAATGACACTGCGCTGCTCTCCTCAGCATTACACTGCGCTGCTCTCCTCAGCAGGAATACTGCGCCGTTTACAAAGAACAATGCTCACGCACCAGCGTTTAACACGGGCGGGCAACTTCATTCCTCAATGGCCACCAACAGGTCAGGTATTAAGGCTATCCCTGATTCAGCACAGGTGGCTCAATCAGTGGCACCATTGAGCCACCTGTGCTGAAGCTGCAGGGTTGGCCAACTCGTCATCAAGGGGCACCACAGGCCAGGTATTAAGGCTATCCTTGCTTCAGCACAGGTAGTGCAGTCGCAGACTGAGCCACTGATTGAGACACCTGTGCTAAAGCTCAGCCTCCTGTGTTGAAGCAGGGATATCTTGAAAACCTGACCTGTTGTGGGGGGTCTTGAGGACTGGAGTTGCCCATCCCTGTCTTAACACCTTAAATTCCAGGGGGCCCAGCAAAGCATTGCACAGCGACATGGTGCAGCCTCATTTAGCAACATAGCGGTTAGGATATTATAAACTGGTACCTTTCTCAGGTGGAAGTGACCCCACTTCTCCTTTTCATTCCCTAGGTATCTTCCTGGGGTTGAAGCAAGGAGATAAACCCTGAAATTCAGAAATATGGATTTATATTCCGTCCTGGCTGATTAACAATACGGATTTGCCATTTTATTCGCTGCAAAGAATCTGCATCCCACACTAAAAACGACATTTGTAAAAACATTGACACTTCAACATCTCTAGAAATAACACACAAACGTCTAGAAAAAAATAAAACACCCCCACAAATAAGGGTTATTTCTGCTATATAGGTCTAATCGTGGATCAGCATCCTTCCCACGCTTACTTATTTGGTATATCCCTGAATACCTTTACTTTCTAAAAAGATGTCCAACCTTTTTTTGAACACCTTCTCTCTCTCTTATAGATGTTACCGGCTGCGCCAGTTTTCTGCGAGTTGTTTGTCCGGCTTGGTCGCTGCCAGCACAGAGCTGTATGTACTATTATATAACATGGCTTCAGCCCTGTGGAGATCCTACACGGAGAATAGTAAAACCAGACGACAAATACCTTAACTATCCCCCAAACATACATAATTAGTCCCGGTTTAGCAGAACTACAACTCCCAGCATCCCCTGCTGCTTGGTAATGGGCTGAGTGCAGAGATTCAGCCACAGACTAATCCATGGGTCTGTGCTGGGAACTATGGACCGGATTCACTGCGTTAACCCCTAGAGTACCAGAGTAAGGCAATGCATTACAGGCCCAGCCATCTGGCACTGAAGCGGTGCTAGTGCAGAAGAGATCATTCCCCACGTAGAGTAGCTGTCACCTGGTGATATTATACAGAGCAGATGCTGCGCTGCAGTGAATGACCCCACATAATGCTGACAAATGGTCCAGAGTCTACAGACCTTGTTTCGGAGAGATCATGTTCCTTAATGATATCCATCCATTCCTTTAGGGTCGGGGAGTTGTAAGAGGCCAAGTATGCTACAAGGTCCGACCTAAAGTTCGTCACAGATTCACCATCGGAACCAGAGGCTCCTTCGGGCAGGCGACGGTATAGCGGACTTAACCAAATCCTGTCAAATAAAACCACATTAAAGCATTCAGTGCACAGGATAATACAGTGTAACCTTATGGGAGCCTAACAGCACCTGGAGAATGGATCTAGGCTGTGGGATACTGTCTAACGGACCAACATACGAGTCCTTCATAGATTTAATAGTGTGGACAGTCTTACAAACCTCACAGGTTCATGAGTAACAGATAAAGACTTGAAGCAAAACACACAGTGATACACTGCTCGAGTTCGCACACAGAGTATTACCACATCAAATATCACAAAAGGAGTCGATGTTAAAGAAGGAATGAGGACTGTGTGATTCTCTCCCCCCCCTCCCAATAAACCATGGAACTTTCTGGAGCGTCACCGTCCTTGCATTTCCTCTAACCCTCTCCGCTTAAAATAAATCCAATCTCTCTGCCAGTAGCGTCGCTGTTACTGAGCCCGCGAGTAAGAGCAGTGTTAGTATGAAGTGCTTCTTGAACTCATCCAGTGCAGCTAAATCGTGAAACAAGAAAGCAAACTGTGGAAAAAGAGCACAAGTGCCAGGATAGAAAGAAAGCTACAAAGGCCTGTGCTGTCCTGAGAGCCCCTGTGTCACCGTGAGAGCGAGACACCCACAGTACAAAGGCTTTCTTCCCTCCTCCGCCCAGCACCAAGGGATGCGAATTGGATTATGAGACACAGGCAAAAAAGTAATTTTTCTCAAGAAGGTATTGAACAAAAAAGGAGTTTCCGGGGGTAGCAGGGTGCAAGAGGAAAAAGCTTTTAGATGCCAGACATCTATCGGAAAACAGCTACAAGAGTAAATTGTAAACAGGACAATGACACGAGAGAACAGAGAAGTGCTGCAGAGTGCAAGGCTCTGAGGAAGAGAAGTCACAGGGTGATGTGAGACCACAAGGAGCCTGTAGTGCAGGGGCGGCCAACTCCAGTCCTCAAAGGGCCACCAACAGGTCAGGTTTTCAGGATAACCCTGCTTCAGCACAGGTAGCTTAATCAGTCTCTGCTTCAGCACAGGTGGCTCAGTCTTTGACTGAGCCACTGATTGAGCCACCTGTGCTGAAGCAGGGATATCCTTAAAACCTGACCTGTTGGTGGCCCTTGAGGACAGGAGTTGGCCACACCTGCTGTAGAAGAAGAAGAGATTGCTGTAGACAATTTCCAGGGGGCAGAACCCCAAAACTCTATATGTCAAACACGTGTCACATTGCTGCGTTCGGCTGGCATAAGAAAGTGCAGGGGACTTCACATCACCTTTCCGAAGCAGGGCTCTGTGTGTGTGCTATACAGGACATTAATATATAGTCACATAGGAGCAGGGCTCTGTGTGTGCGCTATACAGGACATTAATATATAGTCACATAGGAGCAGGGCTCTGTGTGTGTGTGCTATACAGGACATTAATATATAGTCACATAGGAGCGGGCTCTGTGTGTGTGTGCTATACAGGACATTAATATATAGTCACATAGGAGCGGGCTCTGTGTGTGTGTGTGCTATACAGGACATTAATATATAGTCACATAGGAGCAGGGCTCTGTGTGTATGTGCTATACAGAACATTAATATATAGTCACATAGGAGCCGGGTTCTGTGTGTGTGTGCTATACAGGATATTAATATATAGTCACATAGGAGCAGGGCTCTGTGTGTGTGCTATACAGGCATACCCCGCTTTAAGTACACTCACTTTAAGTACACTCGCGAGTAAGTACATATCGCCCAATAGGCAAACGGCAGCTCACGCATGCGCCTGTCAGCACGTCCTGAACAGTAATACCGACTCCCTACCAGTACCGAAACTGTGCACAAGCGGGGAGACTATAGAGCCTGTTACAAATGCTTTATTTACATCAGTTATGCACGTATATAACGATTGCAGTACAGTACATGCATCGATAAGTGGAAAAAGGTAGTGCTTCACTTTAAGTACATTTTCACTTTACATACATGCTCCGGTCCCATTGTGTACGTTAATGCGGGGTATGCCTGTACAGGACATTAATATATAGTCACATAGGAGCCGGGTTCTGTGTGTGTGTGCTATACAGGACATTAATATATAGTCACATAGGAGCAGGGCTCTGTGTGTGTGCGCTATACAGGACATTAATATATAGTCACATAGGAGCCGGGTTCTGTGTGTGTGTGCTATACAGGACATTAATATATAGTCACATAGGAGCAGGGCTCTGTGTGTGTGCTATACAGGACATTAATATATAGTCACATAGGAGCGGGCTCTGTGTGTATGTGCTATACAGGACATTAATATATAGTCACATAGGAGCAGGGCTCTGTGTGTATGTGCTATACAGGACATTAATATATAGTTACGTAGGAGCGGGCTCTGTGTGTGTGCTATACAGGACATTAATATATAGTCACATAGGAGCGGGCTCTGTGTGTGTGCTATACAGGACATTAATATATAGTTACGTAGGAGCAGGGCTCTGTGTATGTGCTATACAGGACATTAATATATAGTCACATAGGAGCAGGGCTCTGTGTGTATGTGCTATACAGGACATTAATATATAGTTACGTAGGAGCAGGGCTCTGTGTGTGTGCTATACAGGACATTAATGAAAACAACCAGGGAAGCGCTATATTAGTTGGGATCAGGCTCAGCAGCCAATTTTATGTATAAACCACATATAAAACAATAGCATAAAATAGCATGATTGAATACACAAAAATATAATATATAAAATGAGTAACACAAGTCTCTGCCAGTTGGAGATTGTCCAGGTGATGTAAGTGCAAGTGAATGCCCCTGTCTGATGTGACAGACTCGGGCAAGAGTGACCTTTGAGAGGTATAAATCCAGAGTGGTAGCTGGGATGGAAAGCGCTACCAACTGTGCAGGTAATGAAGTGTGTAGAAATGGGAAGGTGCCGTAGGCATCAAATATGGAAAAAGCTCACCCAGACTTCAAACTCTTTGCGCTGGTGGCTCCTTTTGTTTCCTCCTTCACAGCCTCGCTGCAGAAAACTCCGCTGTACAGCTCTCCTGGGCTTGCACACCAGGGATGGAACTACTCACAGGGCGCCGGGTTTCCGGGTATGACGTCACGGCCGGACGTGACGCACCAACCCTTCCCGGCTGTGCCTGGAGCTGCCGCAGCACACAGGGGCTGAGAGCCGAATTTCACACACCTCACACAGCTTCAAAGTTCCACAGCCTCCGCAGTACACTCTCCAAGGGACTCCACGTTAGACCACCAGGACTGGGGCAATGAGACAGGGATGCACAAGAGCTGCAACCCCTCTAGACTCCTCCTCCTACGCGTTTCAGCACGTGACGTGCTTTCATCAGGGATCAGAACATTAATATATAGTCACGTAGGAGCCGGGTTTTCTGTGTGTGCTATTTTTTGTGTATTCAATCATGCTATTTTATGCTATTGTTTTATATGTGGTTTATACATAAAATTGGCTGCTGAGCCTGATCCCAACTAATATAGCACTTCCCTGGTTGTTTTCTTTACAGACCATAATTATTCAGAACTGTATCTTCCGCTTTTTTGTGGGGGGGGGAGGATACAAAGAAGCATGCATGGCTTTGGGTACAGCACTTTACATTAGGTCTAAAAGTTTACATTACGTTTTGGGGGAAGGGACTTGGCATGCATGGATTGGAGCACTGTGTCTTACCTGGCAGTATTGCCTGGAGAATTTCTGGCACCAAGGAGGGGATTTTCCTGCACATTCTCTTTGCCCAGCACCAGACATGCACATGCAAAACAGAAATAGAAAAACATTATTATACCATGACGCCAGTACTGTCCATTATTATAAAGTATCTTCTGCTTTTTGGGGGGAAGAGACTTGGCATGGCCCAGGACCAGCGTGGGAGTGACGCACGCCGCAAGCTCCGCCCTTTGACCTCCATGATTCGCGTGCGATCGGTTCCGTGCGCCAGCAGCCTATTGAGACACGCGTGCGATCGGTTTCGTGCACCAGCAGCCTATTGAGGTCTTCTTCCTGGTTCCGCCCTGGCTGGCTATTGGAGGCTCCTCCTATATATACATACCTTCCTGCTGCATTCAGTCTTTGCTGAGCATAGTCTGTAGGAGGACGGGAGCCGTAGATGAGGCAGTTTCTGGAAAGCAGGGGTCCTGGACAGCCAGCTTCAACAGGGATACATGGAAGACGGAGGGAATCCTCATAGATAGAGGAAGGCATAGCCGGTATGCAACCAGGTTTACTTTTTCCGTGATGGTATACGGACCGATTAACCTAAGCTCCAGTTTCAGTGTAGGGACCTTGAGCTTGACATTCTTAGAGGACAACCACACCCTGTCTCCTGGGTTGAACTCTTGGGTCTTCCTTCGGTGACGATCCCCTTGTGCCTTTTGTCTGGTAGTTGCCTTTTTGTGGTTCTCCAGGATCCCTATCCATAAATTCTGAAGACTATGGATTCTGTCGTCTGCTGCTGGTACCCCGAAAGTGGGGGTAGTGATGGCTAGAGGTAATGGGTGAAACCATAATTAACAAAGAAGGGCGACTCAGTGGATTAACTGCGAAAATGTTATATGCGAACTCAGCCCAGGGAAGGAGATCAGAGCAGTCATCCTGAGTGTCTGAAACGAAACACCCGATATACTGCTCCAGAGTAGGACTAGAAGAAGTGGAAATCTTCACCTACACTGGTGCTACTATGTATTACAACACAAAGCAAAAGTATCACTTGCAGATCCGAGACAATGTATGCCATGAAGAAATAACCAACAAAAATGCACGCTATTGTGTGTATATATAGAAACAATGCAGTCCTTCTCACAATAAAACCCTGCTAAGAGCCGACATGGGGAAACTAACACTGCGCAGTAAAGGGTAAGTGATGAATAAAACAGCACTCACCAAATGGTGTGCACAGGCGGCTGGAGTGATGTAATAACACACTGGCTGTCGGAGAAGGTAAGTAATGAAGACAAGTAATCAACTCACAGCAGTGGCGTCTCTGCAGTCTCGGCGTGATTTTAAGCTCTTTGACACTATTATTGATTTACAGCTATTTACTCGTAAGTTATGTCTTAAAAAATGTTTGCAGATAGGGGTTGGGATTCGGCTCCCCCCGCCCCCACCCACCGTCTTGTGGGGGTCTGGGAGAGTCGGGGGCCGCCCCGGCTCGTTCCTCGCTCACATTTTCAGATCAGTGTTATTTGTCTGATTTAGAGGGCTTATTGACTGAACAGGGTGACACCATGCATGAGAATGAAGATCCCGTGTCTAACTTTTTTGTTTGGAAACATACTAGTTTTAAGAAAAAGTCCACTTTTCTTCCCAATTTCTCAAGAGGACCATTTATTACCACCTTTGAGAATTTGGTTGAAAAAGATCTGAAGTTGTTTGCGGCGGGTTGCACGTTCACCTCACTCCCCTATGATAATCTCACTGGAGAAGAAAGAACTGAGTTACATTATCTTCAAACTAACAAAAGCATTGTTATTAAAAATGCAGATAAGGGGGGTGCGGTGATTGTACAATCTGCCTCCAGTTACAAAAAAGAGGCACTTAGACAACTGGATGATAAGACTTCTTATAAAAAAAACTTAAGAAGGAACCTATTGAGGCTTTCCTTGCTGAACTGAGGATACTTTAGGACATGGGTAAGACATTGCTTGTATTAAATTCTAAGGAGTTTGGCTTCCAATTGTGCCCACATCCTGTTGTACCTGTTCTTCACCATCTCCCAAAGATCCATAAGTCACTTACCTGCCCTCCTGGCAGGCCCATAGTGGCTTGCATTGGATCTTTGGGAGATTGTGTTTCCAGGTATATTGATGGATTTCTTCAACCATTGGTTCAGTCGTTGTCGTCATACCTTAAAAGTACTAATCAACTATTACTTGATCTAAGGGATTTTAAATGGGAGACGACTTTCTGTTGGGTTGCAATGGACGTCATGTCCTTGTACACAATCATTGAGCACCAACAGGGCATTTCTGCTGTGCAACATTTTCTTCAACTATCTAATTTAGCTACAACACTATGCACTTTCTTGGTGGAGGCTATTATTTTTCTCTTGACACACAATTATTTCACGTTTGAGTCACAATTTTATTTACAGATTAGAGGCACTGCTATGGGCACATCTTTTGCACCTTAATATGCTAATTTATTTATGGGGTTCTGGGAGTCTATTTTCATCTATGGGGACCACAATCCTTTTAGACGTCACATTAAATTCTACAGACGTTATATTGAAGATCTGCTTTTCATTTGGGATGGTGATTTTTCTACTTTTGAAATTTTCTTTAATACACTTAATATTAACCAATATAATCTTAAATTCACTTATGCTTTTGATTTTCATCATATTTGTTATTTGGACATCATGTTGTACATGGATCTTAATAGATCAATTCAAACTGACATCTATAGGAAGCCAAACTCCCGTAATGCCTTTTTGAAGGCAGATAGTAACCATTCCAGACTCCTTAAAAAGGGAATACTTAAAGGAAAATCCATGCGATTGAAGCGATTATGCTCTACAGATGAGGCATTCGATATCCAGTCCATGGATTTGGTTCATAGGTTTTTCACTCGAGGATATAATCGGTCCCATGTCATGGAGGCTCTCAGTTTAGTTAGATCATTAAATCGATCTGACCTCTTTTCTAGCCAAGCCAATATTTGCAGACATCGAGATTCTTCTATGCAGGTCCCTCAGAACACTGTTCCATTTTTCATTACCCAACAAAGTAGACAAGCTGATTCTATACATCATATTGTCCAAAAACATTGGGACACTCTAAGATTGGATACAGATCTAAACCCCTTCATTTATGATGGACCAAAATGTGTCTTTAACAAAGCCAAATCTTTGGCTGGTTTCATCTTACCAAGTTTATTTTTGTCTCATACTTTGTCACACATTACCTCGGTTCCTAGGGGTTTCTATAAGTGTGGCCATTGTGTTATTTGCCAGTATGCCACTTAAATTAAAAGTATCAATTGCTTAAGACCAAGGAAGAACATAAAAATTCCAACATTTATTAATTGCAATTCCACTTATACCATCTATATTTTGAACTGTGGATGTGGCAGGCATTACATAGGTCGCACGATTAGATGCCATAAATTGAGAATAATGGAACACGTGAGAGCCATCAAGAACCATGATCTTATACATCCAGTGTCGAGACACTTTTCTAACTGTCCTCAGGATGGTATTCAGAACTTTATTTTCTCGGCTGTTGAGCATGTCGCGGTGCCCCCTCGTGGGGGTGACAGATTGGGCAAGCTCAACAGGCGAGAAATATTCTGGATATTTAGCATGAGTACCCTTCAGCCTGTTGGCATTAATCAGGATTGGGAACTTGTTCAGTTTTTTAAGATTTGGCAGTGTTAAGTTCTTCCTATTAGTATGAGTTATACATATATATTTATTATTTTGATTTTTATCATATTTTTGGTTAAATTATTCATGAGGTTTGATAGTAGTTATTCCTTTTGCATATTATGGTTCTTTACATATAGGTTCTAAGGGCCTCATGCACTAAGCGCCGAAAAGTGTTTTATCGCCATTTTCTCACCAAAAAGGCCTTTCCGATTCAGTAAGCGCCGATAAGTGGCCAAAATCGGCAATTTTTGTTCCCGATAAAAACTTATCGGCAGCCGGGTGCCGATAAGCCACTTATCGGCACTTTTTGAACTCGGCTGAATTCAGGTAGCCCGATCAGCTTTTCGCTGCTGATCGGCACTCCCGAATTGAGATTTTTTTCGCCAATCCATCCCGCCAACTAAAGTTGGCGGGTTGGTGGAGAAGAAGCATTGGCAAGGTCGACACTTAGAAAAAATTAGGCCTTTTTCCTTCCTGGGATTGATGCCGGAGGTCTCCGGAGCTGATACCCATTAATACCAGAACCGGAGCCCCCCGGCATGCATCCGAGGCAGGAAAAATGCATTTAAAGGCCACTTCATTACCTTAGCGGCTAACCGCTAAGGCAATGAAGGGGTTAACCCGCCTTGCCAGGTTCATTGTGGGTAGAGGGTGTGGGTGAAGGGGGTATTTGGCCCTTGTTTCTTGTTTATGGCTTGCGGGGGGGGTTGCGGGTGCACTTAACCCCTTCACGACCGTAGCGGTTAATACTACTACGGTCATGAAGGGGTTAAGCCCTCCCGCTACCCACCCACAAGCCTTAAACAAACCACTGTTGGGGCCAAATACCCCCTTCACCCACCCCTGCTATCTACAATAAAAAAAATACACACACAAAATCCCCACACTAAATAAATACATATATATCAAAATAAATAAATAAATATATATATATATATATATATATATATATATATATATATATATTACCCCAACAACCCCTATACCCCCCTAACATTCACATATATGCACATCAATGATACTAGAGGCCGACGGGGGCCCTCGGGTGTTGCCCGCAGGCCTGCAGTACCAATTCTGTGGCCCCCCCCAATTAATGTAAAAACACATACATACTTATAAAGAAATAACCACCCCCCCTAACACATACAGTATAGTAATGGGCACAATTACTATTATCCACAAATGGATAATAGTGAATGTACCCATTTTAAATACATAAAGAACAATAAAAAATAAAATACATATAGCACTCACCCTTGTCCGGCTGCCACGATGAAGGCCATCCTCATCTTCATCCCCATTCCATGCCCCCTCTGATGCTGCAAAACATACACAAGAATAAAAACATCCAATGTAATGTCCCCTAACCCCTTAATCACCATAGCGGTTATTAACCGCTACAGTCATTAAGGGGTTAACCCACCCTCACCCACCACTCGGGAGGCCTACATACCCTGCCCCACTAACCCCCCACCCCGTGAGGGCCTAACCACCCTCACCCACTACCCAGCCGGAGGCCTACCCACATACACTTGGGGCCAATACCCCCTCCCGCCAGCCCCAGTTCCCACAATAAAAACCATACACAGCCCACAATAAGCATCATTATATTTATTAAATACATAACCCACCCCCTGTGCCCCCCCATAAATACATGATTCATCATTTTACCCCAGGCCCACGCGAGTAACCGGTGGACCCGACTGGTCACCTGACAGACCTACAGGTTACCAGCAACTTGTTTCATACAGGTTCTGGAGGCCTGTTGGTGGGTCGCGCCAGGCACCATGGCCCACCAGGTGGTCTACACGGGTGACCGTGGGCCACAATTGGGTCTCCACGGTAGGTCCGTGGATGTCTGGGAGCCCCGGCTCAGACCCACAGGTGTCTGCGGGGCCTCGGGTGGTTCCCACGGGGGTCTGGGGACCCACAGGTGGGCACTATGGGTCCGCAGTGCCCCCACAGATATGGGGCCACCGGTTCTTCCCCACACACTACGGGTCTGCGGTGCCCCCACAGATGTGAGGCCACCGGTTCTTCCCCGCAGACTACGGGTCAGCGGTGCCCCCACAGATGTGGGGCCACCAGTTCTTCCCCGCAGGTGTCCCCCGTGGACCACGCAGCCTGATACCCGTGAGATACCCGAGGACACCGCAGGTGGTCTCCAGAGGTCTCACGCAGAACCAAAAGGAACAAACCCTAAATGTAAAATAAATAAACCTGACCTATACATTCAATACATCAATTCCCCCCCCCCCCCAACACATACAGTACAATAATGTGTCAAATAACTATTATACAAATAGGGATAATAGATTATTTGCCCATTATTAAACACATTAACTAGCATATTTAAATAAATAAAGTACTACTGCTGCGACACACTTTATTCAAGCAAATACCCAGTATGTACCTGGCAGATACCTGGAATGCGCCGCTCCTCACCTCAGACAAGCCCCGTTGCGTTTGCCTTCCCAGCCATGGTTCATGCCTGGCTGACGGGCGGCTGATCTGTTAAATGATAATGATTAGGATTTAATAGGCTGCAATGCTTCGCGTGTCTACCAGATGGCATAAATTCATGAATTGTAATGCAGTATATATATATACTGTGCAGTATTGCAGCCAGCGGGAATAAAATGCTTCAATCCCTGCCTGGAAAATAACGCAATGCACTCGGGCAGAAAACAGTCACAAACCTCAATACACCCGAGTATACCCGAATTCGTGGGACTAGCCGAACTCGAATAAAGTGTGTCGCCAGTGTACTGACCTCATCAATAAGAAGCCCTCGTCGCCTGTACAATCCTTGTCCTCCATTGCCCACAAAATACATAGCCAATACATAGCCAATACATAGCAATAACATTCAGATATCAATTAACCCCTTAATCACCTTATCGGATAATAACCGCAAAGGTAATGAAGAGGTTAAGCCACCTTGGCCCGATACACACCCTTCATCCACTCATTTGTACAGTGGCTTCATCATGCAACTATATATATACACATATATATATATATATATATATATATATATATATATATATATATATATATATATATATATATACACACATGATGAACCAATATACAAATAAATGTAGAAGGGTTATCAAAAACATGCTCTACTACAAATACCACTTCTCCATACAAACACAGTACAATAAAATCATATTTCCTTAAAAAATCCAATCTCATCTTCCAATCAAAATCCTCAAATGCCAATTAAAAGCCTCAAATGCCAATCAAAACATTGCATTTACATTGTATACATGATGCATACAATCTATGCACCATGCCCACTCTGCCAATGAATATTAACAATAACATATTCCAAATAAAATACCAATACATCCAAACAAGTATATTATTTAAACCAATCAAGTAACCATAAATCAATTAGCATTCATTAATTAAATCACTAAACAATTTAAATTCCATCCAAACCAATTAAACAATTAACTATTTCAATCATTAAACAGAACAAGTTACCATCAGACAAAATATAAGTACCAAAAAGAATACAATATACAAAAGCAAGCCTCACCCTGACCTAAAGTACACCATACAAGACCAAAAATTTCATCTATCTAATAATAAAATACATTACACACACGCATAGCCAAAAACATTTTAAACACAGCAAAACAAGCTTTTAAAACAACATCATTTCTTACCCTGTATGTATACTGCACCGACACACTTTATTCGAGCAAATACCCAGTATGTACCTGGCAGATACCTGGAATGCGCCGCCCTCACCTCTGACGGCCCCGTTGCGTCTTGCCTTCCCATTCCATTGGTTCATTGCCTGTGTCCTGCTGACGGGTCCTGAGCTGCGATGCGTTGTGTCTTTTAAATGTGCACTTAAATACAATTACAGGATTCCAATGTCGAGTGTCTGTGCTCCACTTGCGGTACCACGAGGTCTAACCTAATGGCTTAGAATTCATGAAGTTATTTAATTGCAGTCATATATATATTATACTGTGCATGTATTGCAGCCAGCGAGGAATAAAATGCTTCAGATCCTTGTCCATGGCATGGGAATATCAACCAATGTCCCGCGGGCAGCAAAACAGTCCAAGTGTTCCCAAACCTCAATACACCGCGGTTATACCCGATTAATCGTGGGAACCTGTCGCCGAGCTCGCACTAAGTGGTCGCCAGTGTAATATCGATCTAGACAAACAATACATACATACAGTGGCAGAATGATATCCCAAAAAAAATAAAAAAAAACACATGTAAAAAACAAAAAAAACAAAACTAGTTAAATGAAATACATTTCTTTGTCCACTACCATTACTTGACCCACACACAGACACCCGTTGAACAGCTTATCTCGAACCAATCCACGCACAGGAACCCATAAAATATAAACCATAAATAATAAACATAAAATAAAAATAAAAACAATCCAGGGGTCTTCATTTTAATCCATCTTCATCTAATTCTTCTGTTCGTGTACGCTCTGCGGATCTACTCTTCCGAGGATCTTCTCTTCGGCCACGCCCTGGCCTGTTTTCTGTGTGGGTCCTCTCCTACCCTCAGTCGAACCGTAGACAAGAGAACCTGGCTCAAAGGAGGCTTTTGCAGTAAGCCTATGACGTCACATGTTTCCATACCTGGTTCCCCACCAACCCGGATTGGGCCGTGAAAACATATGTGTTTTGGCTATAAAAAAATGATGAACGTCATTTAAAGGCAATGAAAGCACAGCCAATCAGAATGGCTGTGCTTCAATTGCCTTTAATGATGACGTCATGAAAAGAAAGATGTCCGGCCTCACATGTACGGTGGCCAATCAGAGCGTGGGAAATACATATCCAGAGGGATACGGCACTTCATAAAGGGGCCTGTATCTCGGGAAGCATGGGGTCCCCGACCGGAAACCATGCGGTTCAGCTCCGGAGACCCCTGCACATGTACACTATGAGTAAAAGTTTTTTAGAAAGATTTTTAATGTTGCGATGTTTTTTGTGCAGAGAGAGCGGGCGGTCCTCTCTGCTGCAGCACATTCGGCCAGAGAACGGCCTAACACCCCCAGGCTTATCGGGATCCATGGCTTTTTTACTTCACGTCTCTCATCTGCGTTTTGCTTTCGCAGTGATTTCGGCAGTTTTCGGCATGGATTCGGCCCCTTACTGAATACTTGCATGTGGCACATCGCCGCCAAATCATGCATGGATGGGTGAACACTGGCGATTGCACTTTTTCGGCGCTTCAGAGGCATGATGAACCCTAAGTCTGACTTCTCCTTCATTATTTTCATGATTCACTATTATATAATTTCATTATATAATATATTTATATTAATTAGTGTTTGAATAGGAGTTTTTTCATATGATATTTTTTTTCATATATATCCATTGCTCCAGAACGGTTGGTTCGTGGTTACAGTTCTGGCTGTTGGTTTGGTGGATGATTACCTTGAAAGAAAAATGTAGAGTTTTCTCCCACTTTGCTGGCAGAAGAGCGCACCAGAACTGGATATGAACTTGAACCTCTATCGGAGACTACGACCAATGGACCCCCCCATGGAGGCAAAAAGGTTTCTTGATGAATATGTCGGCCAATTAGGAAATTTGGGGAGATCTTACAATGATAATAATGGAGATTGCTTGAAACGATCTACTCATAACAAAGATGGTGTTCATCCCTTTAGATACAGGCAGTATGACTAGTCCATTGACAAGTGTGTACGATGACGGTCTGGGATGGGAAGTGTTGTTTAAGGAAAGTCACTTGTAGGTGTATTTTGCCGGGTGTTTATTTCTGAGGCACGAATGTTGGGTCATCGCAGCAGCGAATTTTTTTTGTCCTTTTTGCAGGCCTGTCCACCAAAAGGTCCTCCCACAAGATCGGTGGTCCTTTTAGTACCTGGATGTCCTAAAAGCTTAGAAGAGTGACCCCATTCAAGAAGCTTCCCGTGATGAGGTGGTGAGGTAAACATTCGGCCATTGGGAACTACGAGACCCTCAGGACATCAAAGGTGTTGGCGGAAAGAATATATTTGGAGGGAAGAATGGGTTCCTGTGATCCTGTTTGTTGTCCACCAGAACTGACGGGAATTGATGGATCAGCTTTGTAGTTTTAGAAACCGGAAGAAAAGAGATAAATACAATCGAAACCGGTAAAAGAAAAAGCGACCACTGGCTTGACGGAGCCCTGTAAGCGTCGAGCGCCCCTCGATATAGAGCAAATTATTGGTGTCGGTGAGAATATGATCGGTTCTCTGTGACCTTCCATACGAATGTCTCCATTCTCTCAGGCGTGACAACTTATGCTTGGAGTATCCCGATTACCCACGTCATAATTTGTTCCGCTTGGAGAACATTTTTCCAAGAAAACAAGCACAGCCATGGAGTCTGCCGTTGAGGTTTTCTTCTCTGGGAGAAAATAGCACCCAGCGCCCGACATCGTGAGCGCTATCTACTCCGCCAAGGTGGAACGGTTAGCTTTGGGGTCCATGATGTATGAAGATTGGTGCAGAAATGAGGCGGTTTTTCAAGTGAATCACAACTTGGATAGCATGACTGCGATTGATCCCGTTGGTGGCAGGATCCGCACCTTCTTAGTTACATCATAGTGATCGGAGAACTACCACAGAGAAAGTTTTGAATGAATCTGCGGTATGTAGGTTTGCAAACCCCAGGAAACTTCGTTGCACGGCTTTGAGGGTATGAGGACGAGGGCCAATCCTGTAACCTCGACAGGTGTACTTTTGCAGGGTACATGGTGTGAGAGTTCTTGGTTGGAAATTGTGTATTCTCTGAATGCCGGCTGAGGATTGGCAAACAACGTGTTGTTAACGTAGTCATAGAAGACATGTTTGACCTTGGCCCTAATTACATGACCTCCTTTGAGGACTTAGAAAAGAAATTTTATCATCCAGATAGATGATGACAAATTGATTGAGCAGAGCTCTAAGATTTCATTAACTAAGTCCTGGAGACAGCAGGTTAGAGAGTCATTACAGTAAGACTGAAGGGTTATGACATATCACTTATAGTGCAGTACGGGTATTGAAGTCCATTTCATTCGGCTCACCTTGACGGACCTTACCAATAATTATGGGCCCTATGGAGGTCCAATATAAGGGAAGAATGTTGGTTGCTCATCGAGACAACTCAAAAAGTTCAGCAGATCAGTGGTAAGGGACATCTCTTTGATGGGAGTCTGTGTTAAGACTATGTGTATGTAATACATTGTCTAGTGGGACCTTATGTTCTTATTCTTTACAAAGAAGAAGCCTGCGCCGGTTGGAGAAGATTTCTTTGAATAAACCCTCTTGTAAATTTGTCATGGTATGACTCATTAATAGCTTTCTTCTCAGGAAGGAGTGAAGTGGTTACAGAAGTCCCCTGTGGAGGGTACAGAGCCCGGCAGCAAGCTCCCATATGACAATGAAACGGACGATGAGATGGTAAGGACCTCAGATATCGGCTTTTATCAAACGGATCAAAATTTGGCGTAGACTTGGGGTCAATTTAACTTCTCTTCTGTGGGGCGCAGATAACTCCCGCAGCATACTTTTTGATAGGCATAGTGCCATTCGTGGACAAAAAAGAACTCCACAGGATCGGTTCCTTGTACAGACCAATTGTGCAGGGATTTAAGTTGCAGCCATGGGAGGCCAGAATCACGTCCCCACCACGGAAGGTTGAATGGCATCCAGCAGCGGATCTCTTTCCGTTGTGGTCCTCATGCTGAACGAAGATGAAGTAACGCGGTCGTAAAGAGTATAAGTGATCTGGACTTGCCAAGGGTAGCACTATCTATGGATGTATCGAACCCTACTGGGCATTTCTTGCCAACGGGAGGGGATGTTATTCCTCCTCGGCGAAGCTGTGATCACAAATTTGCCTGCCTCGACAACTCTACCAACTACAGAAGGCCATCACAGAAGTGTAAGTGCCTCGCCAGTAAGCGTAACAGGAAGCAGATCCTGGTAGCCAGCTGTTTATCTTGTGATAGGGGATGTAAAATGTTCCCTTTGTTATTCCCGTGGGACCTCATTGGGATTTGGCGTTTCCCATCCCACTAGTGGGCTGGGCAAAAGAATATACTGATTCTGTTTTATGCCAACAGTACAGAAAAGAGACACAGCATTGCACCCTCTATTTCTAGTCGGTGAATGACAACTTGTTACCCCCACCCGTTGCATAGAGCTCTGGAACTATCTGGCGGAAGGGTTCAGTTGCTGTAACAGCATGGGAAGAAGGGACGCCCTCTAAGCTCTCCTCTCTTGCAACGTTGATCAACGCGAATGTACATAGAACGAATATCCTCGAGATCCAGTGGGACGTTTCATGTTGAATTAGCTCCTCCTTAACAATCTCTGTACGACCTTGCCACAAATGGCGGCTGCTAACGTCTGTCATTATCCATCCGGTCTCGGCGGCAATAGTACGGAACTCCAAAGCATATTCTGGCCACGGATCACTTCCCTGAGACATATAAAAGAGAGAAGCAGCAGTTTACCATTGCGGTCAGGACGACTCAAAGTACGCGCGCGGTATTCCCAGTTAAATTGTCCCGATATCCTGGGCGAGATGCATCGTATCTTCTATCTCCAGTATGGAGAAGCCCAGACAGGGCACGCACGCGGGGTAGCGCAGCATAGTGTTCGGTCTGGGCCACAAGTGGATCTGTTGGGAAATGAATCGGAAGGATATAGTTCGATCGGTGATATTCGCAAACTCCCCTACACCTGGGGGTCACCACCATATCGGTTGGTTGGGAAGTAAGGGTCAGATGAGGGAGACATAGGCATGAGAAGAAAAAGCTGCAGCGAGAAGGCCCTGAAAGAGCAGGACTAGGAGGAGGTGTTTCGTACCGTCAGAAAGTGGGACATAGATTCTGGTCTGTGTAATAATCTATGCAATGGTCATTGTTCAAAAATTTTTCAATTTGGAAAACATGCTGGCGTGCGTGCTCAAGACTCTGTCCCCACCCCTGCGGTGTTTTTTGGGCTGAGCATACTGTAGGTGTGTCACCACAAACACAGGCGGGCCGCAAGGCCGAGTGGGGATTTGATATAACACCAACACACAGCGTTGGGCGTTTTGGGATTTTTGATTGGGTCGACTGGTAGCTTGTGCTCGGGGTAGAGTAGGTTGGATGGCAGTTAATACTTGCCGAGGTCGAGGTGTTAGAGTGGAGCGGATCGTAAGAGGTACTTAGACTGTGGTCTGGTATTGGAGAGATGCGGATCATCGTGTTCTTAGCCGAGGTCAGTATTGGAGGTGCAGATCGTCTAGGAGCTAGCCGGTGTCAGGATGGAGAGGTGTGGATGGTTGTAAGTAGCCGAAATCAGGAGAGCGGAGTCCAGAGGAAAAGCTAAGGTCAGGAGCAAGGATCTTCCAGACAAGACTGTGGAGGCAAGACAGCAGTGAACACTTCGCTCATAAGAAGGTTTATGCTCAGCCAATTTGCCAGTGTGGCATCTGAGCATATAAAGGGAGATTGTCCAATGAGAGAAGAGCCTACTCAGTAGTATGCCTGGCTGTGGTTGGCTAGAGAGAATCAGATGGAATGCTGTTATTCGCCGGCAAACGAGATGTTCTGCAGGAGGCGGGAGGAGGCGGAACACCAAGTAGCGGGTTGATGAGCGCGCCGAGGATCACGGATCCTGACATTTTATAAATGTAATAATTGATTAAATATTTTTAAAAATGCATCGCATAAGGTTTTGTTTACAGCACACAATTATTCTCTACTTCTCAAAAAAAATGCTACTTTAATTTTTTTGTTTCCTTTTGGATTTCTTCAGTATGTCTGATTGGCAGTGAAGGCTTTATATTGTACACTAGTTCACAATGCACATGCGTGAGGAACCAGGACATGTAAATTTCTATACCAACAAACAAATCATGAAACTGTCTTAGACTTTCTCTGTTACAGGTAATTTCTCTTTGGCCGGGGGAGGTGTTGATAGCTAGTCCCATGCCTTTGCTTTGTGGAGGCAGGGAGGAGGTGATATGCAACTCAATTTGTCTGTCTTACAGTACTGCATGGATGATCATGAAGGATTCGAAAACAACTGTTTGAACTGTTTGCAAATGTAGTTATTTTATAATGTAATGTATAAATGTAATACTGAGACTGCATAAAAGTAAAAAAGGCAATGTTTTAAAAAAGCGATATTAGAGTTCCATCGAACTTCATCCTTATCTTTTGACGCTCGATTTCAAAGTTTATTTTCTGGAAAATAAATTATACTATAAATTCCAGTAGTGCACGTGTCAAGTCACGCTCTAGTGCGCATGAGTACAAGCATTGACGGGCCATGGCAGGCATACAATATACTTATCACAGCTGCTCTCCTCGCGGCCGTGCACCACTAACACACCGTAGACCACCTCCTCTGCCCCAGCGTCAAATGCCGCGCAGGGTCATGTGACGTCATGTTGCCATGGTAATTTGACGCCAGGTTAACTTGATGAGATGTTGCTAGAAGTGATAGGCTGGTAAGTGTGCTTATTGACGGCTAGTCACATGCAGATCACCACCAGCACTCTAACTTATGAAATGTCTAGGGGGAGATGCGCGAGGTAAACATCTAAAACTGCCAGTTAACAAACTGTCCGCTGCGTCGTTCCGCCCCACCGAAATCAAGCCGTTTACACCAGCCAGTGGATCCATATTAAAGGTAACACACTGTGTGTAATTTACAGTATTATAGTAGGGCCACATGAAATAACACTGTTGCAACGGTGAGATGGAGACTGTCAAGCCAAGGTACACAAAAATGTGTGTTTTAGTGCGTACTTAAGCGTATGGTGCTCAAAACACAATTCATATGTATTCTGGATTATCATTTATTCTTCATTAGACCCAGGTCCACGGTAGATTTGCACATCCGGGGGTAGAGAGTCTGAGCCCAACAGTCAGGGTGTACAGCATTTGCGTGACAGCCAGATTACTCACGAGTGAATCACAGCATTAAAGTATGATATAAAAGCCGTGGTTGAAGCTGGAAATCGAGATGACCCTGTCACGGGCTCAGGTTCTCTGGCTGACACACTTTAATTCGTGCGATACACTAAGTCCCGAGCTCCTCGGGTATACCCAGGTGTAAGTATCTGACGGTTGTGCCTGTTTTCTGCCCGAGTGTGCATGTGTGGTTGCGATTTATCCAGGTACAGGGATTAGAAGCCTTTTCTTACCCGCTGGCTGCAATACTGGTCACCCGTCATCTAATATATATACTTGCATTACAATTCCATGCACATTTGCTAGCCATCTGGTAGCCTGAACACTACGAAAGTGGCCTACATTTGCATTAGCACGATTAAATACCATTATCATTTATTTCCTTTAACAGATCAGCCGCCCGTCAGCCAGGCATGAACCATGGCTGGGAAGGCAAACGCAACGGGGCTTGTCAGAGGTGAGGAGCGGCGCATTCCAGGTATCTGCCAGGTACACACTGGGTATTTGCTCGAATAAAGTGTGTCGGTGCAGTAGCAAGGATTGCGGTTGACCAGGTTTTCAGTCACGGTCGGCCCGTTATTGCAATAGTATTGGGAAGCCAGTGTTGGTATCTGTACACTGCAGGTTTGGGAAGTACATACTGTACAAATCTTAAATGGATGAAACCCGAACTTTCTTCTCTAGAAGTCGCCATGAGCAAACATACTGGCAACAGCTGGTAGCACAGACCGATATCCTCTTGTTCAGGTATCTCCCGGAGGAGGGGCTATGCAAAAAAAGCTATCCTCATTAGTTAATGTTTGCCTTATCGAATGCTTCCAGCCAAGTTGGTTCAGTGAAAATTTGAATAATTCATATTTTTCAATCATATGGTTGTATATCTCTGCTAAAGTTACCTTCTTATCTTTTCCAGCATTAATTGCAGAAAATATGAGAAATGCGTAACTACATTGTGGTTTGGTATGATATCCAATTCACCAAGTGGAGGGCTTGCAATACAGAACAACGGGACAAGCATTGTGTATACTGTGGAGAGTTTTATTATGAAATGCCTAAATGTTATAATGTCTTCAGCGACCAAGGTAAATTTACAATGGATGACTGCAGCGGCCACTCTTTAACTAGTTTTTAAACACCTGCAAATTGACTACACACAATTCACAGGTTGCCCTGTGCAAAGGGATTCACTTTTGCCATCTGGCAGAAACACGCAGAACTGCACCTTAACAAATCACAATCACGGAAATCAACAATGGTAAATAGGCATGTGATTGAAAGCCTTCAAGCAAGATTATTGAGGAGATGCCGCGTGGAATACAGCAGACTTTACAAAAACGGCGAAGAGAAATGATCGAATAATGGCCGCTGCATCTGTATAGCCTTTTCATGTATCAATTTACAAACAAAGCATTCCCACACGAGAACAACCTTTAGGTTTGGAAGTGAGCCAGATGGCCAGCTGGTTGTCAATTTTACTGCGTGATTTTAATTCAGTAGATGCTAAAACATTTTTTACAGTTCTGTGCTCCAGTAATGATAAATTGCACTTAACATGGTCACATAAAAAGATAATCCTGATTTTTTTTATTTTTTTTTGCAGTAAAATGAATCCTCATATCAGTTACTCCATTTATTAGTATTATTCTAGAGACAATTCCTATCGGCTGTTTTAAAATGCTGTGTTTAAACAGTTGTGTCATAATCTTTCTAAAAAAATCTATTAATAAAACCTCTATTTATTTGCCTGTTCAATAAAATCAGTGTCCCGAGAACAGTTTCTTCTTATTCCACTGAACTAGCAAAAGAAAATGTTATTGATTCAAGTTTAATGATGATTGCTACAGTGGAGGCCATTAAGTAACTGTTAGCACCTACACTATTGGTATGTTTTTTAGTATACACAACCTCCCTAAGGATTTTAAGTGAAGATCAAGAAAAACTATGCTAGTAAAACTGCAAGAACAGATGCAGCCAGGGTTATTTTAACCTTTGCCATGTTACGGTGGGATATCAGTAAGTAAGATAAAGCTGGCTACACCCATAGAAGTGAACAGTAAGTTAAAATTGTTGTTAATAAAATATGTAAAAAAAAATTGGTCATTAGAAATCCATAACATATCATATTTGCAGAATTTCCACAAAAGTATACGTTCTTTAAAAGGGTTATCGGACCAGATAAAAAATATTCTCCCACATACAGCTTTACGTAATTGTACCCATCAGAGTTTGTAGATAAAACATATGCAAAAACAAAAAATAATTATCTGAGGATAAAATAAATACTGTCAAAAAGAAATTTCCTGTGTAAAATGCTCCAATTCTCTTCTTTTGATCTTTTTGTGGATGACCACTAACCATTTCTGAATATGAATTTTTGTGTAATGGGATTGGACATCATAAGTAACCCATCTATACTTATCTTCCCAATGGAAATCTTTAAGTACATTTAAAATGCTACAGGAGTACTTAACATAAGAAGGAAAATTAATAACCAGTTATTTTAGAAAGAGCTCAACATAATGGAAAAGATTGGATGTCAGAGAATTGATTCCCTGAAATGATTGATCTCCCAGGGGCAGCACACAAGCATTTGTTTGTCTTAGGGATATTATAGTGTATCCAAATTCATGGGTTACTAAGACACAACAATAAATACTCATTTTATTAAGAAAATATTATTTATGCCTGATAATTTATATATCATGTTAGGACGATTTGTATTATAATTGAATATACTGCTGCGGCAGCTTTTATTCTAACAAATCGCTGGGTTTTCCCTGGCTTTTAACTGGAATGCGACGCTCTTCACCTGGCGCATGCCGCGTTCATTTTGCGTTCCCAGCCACAGGTCATGCGCGGCTGACGCGCGGTTGATGCGTTTATTGAGAATGGTTCGGATTTAATAGGTTGCAATTCTTCGCGCGTCCGCCAGATGGCAGATATTCATGAATTGTAATGCGCATGCGCTTCAGTAATGTGTCGACTTGCAGGTGTTTCGTTTGTACACGTTTCGTTTGTTGACGTTTGTGACGTCAATGAAAACCTGTCACGTGGTACGGTAGCCAATCAGAGCGTGGGAACTTTATCCTTATTGACGTCACATCCTTTCTCCCCCAAGCCCCTGACACATGGTATACCAGAGCCAATCAGAGTAGGGATAAAGTTCCCACGCTCTGATTGGCTCTAGTACCATGTGTGCACGGCCATGTGCCTTTTCATGACGTCAACTTAAAGGCAATTGAAGCAAAGCCATTCTGATTGGCTGTGCTTTCATTCCCTTTAAGTGACGTCATCATTTTTTTTTTATCGGCCAAAACACATGGTTTTCACGGTCCAATCAGGACCGTGGGAACCATGACGCAAAATGTGACGTCATAGGCCTTTAAAAGCCTATGTCGTCTCATTTTGCAGCCAGACGCCGCGGAGGAAGGACCTCCGGAGAAGAAAAAAGACAAGGGCGTGGCCGATGATGGAAAGAAGACCACGCCCTGCCCCGCCCGGAAGGAGATAGAAGAAAGAAGAATACAGATGAAGATGTACACTATTACAAGTAGAAGACCCGTGGATTGATTTGGATTTTTAGTTTAATGTTTATTATTTTGAATGGTTTATTATTTTATGGGTTCCTGATCGTGGATTGGTTCGTGAGTAAGCTGGGTAACGGGAGTCGTGGGGGCAAGTAATGGTAAGTGAACTACAGTAAAGAATTGTATTTTATTTAACTTGTTAATTATTTCAAAAGGTTTTTTAACATGTGTATTTTTTTTTTTGTGGTATATCATTTCTTGCCACTGTATGTATGTATGTACAGTACAATATATATGTCTAGAGAGATATACTGTACAGTATACATTCAGGGTAAGAAATGATGATGTTTTAAAAGCTGGATTAGATGTGTTTTTAATTATTTTGTGAGTTTAAAGTATTTTAAAATTAGATAGATGTATTATTCCTTGGTATTGTATTGTGTGTTTGAGGAAGGTCAGGGATAGATAGCCTTGGTTGTACTGTAAAGGTTGTATTTTTGTCGGTACTTATATTTTTTCAAAGGCTTAATTGTTCTGCTCTAGGCGTGAATCTGTTAATGGTTTCATTGTTCATGATTGAGTGTGAAATGTTTAGGGATCTAAATAATGATTGCTAATTGATTTTTGTTTACGTTGATTAATTTGCAGAATGTATACAGTATGGTGCATAGATTTTATGCATTTTGGAATGTGACTTTTTTCATTGGTTTGTGATCATATACAGTACAGTAGATTGTGAGATCAGTTAGGATTTTTAAAGGAAATTGATTTTAATGTAGTGTCTGTATGGAGACGTGTTTGGTTGTAGGGCAGTATGCTTTTGATAACCCTTCTACATTTATTTGTACTGTATATTGGTTTATCATGGGTGTGTATATAACGTGTGTGT
>WSYH01004120.1:0-50053 GCA_036426205.1 Ascaphus truei
CCCTTCTCATTCTTCTTGAGCTTCATCCGCGAAGCGGCAAGGACAAGGAACGATCCCAGTTTCATCTTCGGTGCGCAAACCACACACAGTGCAAGCAGCCTGAGGAATGAGAGACCAGTGGCGAGATATGGTAACACTCAAACACCCATCTCGGTCCACAGGACGGACGTGTCTCCCACGACCCAAACTACTCCCGATCAGTTGGTCTCCGGAGACGAGAAACCAAGGGACCCAAACAGGGAATGTCCCATACACAAGAAGCCACACCCACTTAACAGATGCTTTGGGTTCAGGATGAAGTCCCTAGAGGAACGCAAGAAGTTACTCGGAGAATTCGGAGTCTGCTTCAGGTGCTGCGACTCCACGACTCACCTAGCCAAGGACTGTAAAGAGGCCATCAAATGTGCAGTGTGCAAAAGTGACAAGCACGTAACATCTCTACATCCAGAGGCGCTGACACTCCACCAACTCAACAACCCATCCTCCGTAGCGGAGCATGGCGGGGAGGAAGGAGAAGGAGAGCCAACATCTGTCACGTCTCAGTGCACCTAGGTTTGCGGAAAAGGAAGTGACAACATTTCCTGCTCCAAAATATGCCTTGTCACAGTACACCCCCAGGGACAACCTGAGAGGGCTATCCGGATGTATACAATCCTCGACGATCAAAGTAACAGATCATTGGCGAAGATGGAATTCTTCAACTTATTCAACTCACAAGACAATGCCTCACCCTACACCCTCAGAACCTGTGCAGGGTCAACTGAGACAACAGGGAGAAGAGCGAGCGGCTACGTGATATGCTCAGTGTATAACAGAGTGAAGATAGCTCTCCCCACCTTCATCGAGTGCAACTACATGGCTGCAAACAGGGACGAGATTCCCACACCAGACGTGGCACGCCATTACCCGCACCTCAGAGGAGTAGCCAACTACATCCTGCCGGTAGAACAAGGCGCTAAGATCTTGCTGCTGCTCGGTAGGGACATCCTGAGGGTGCACAAAGTCCGTAAACAGCGTAACGGACCCCACAATGCACCATTCGCCCAAAGACTTGACCTAGGATGGGTGATAGTGGGCAACATGTGCACTGATAAAGGACACGAACCAGACTATGTCAACGCCCGCAGAACGGTGATAACAGAATGCGGACACATCTCTCTCCGAACCGTGTCTTGGCCATCTCCAAGTGACAGGAAGGCCAAGTGAAGAGAAGAGACAAGGTCATACTCCCAAGACCAACAAAAACATCTTCGCATCAGA
Source organism: Ascaphus truei (assembly GCA_036426205.1). Classification (NCBI taxonomy): domain Eukaryota; kingdom Metazoa; phylum Chordata; class Amphibia; order Anura; family Ascaphidae; genus Ascaphus; species Ascaphus truei. The sequence continues at coordinate 1,261 of WSYH01004120.1, forward strand.
GGGATGTGACAATGGCATAGGATGCTTAAAAGTCCAGACAACTGGTCCATAACATTCTGTTATTATTTTCACTTCCAATTCCCACTGTTTATTCAGTATAATAAAGTGTCTACATTTGAGGGACTTTTGTGTTTGCAGAGGATAAAGAAACCTCCCCCAGGACTGCACTCACACGTGTCCGTGTCCGTGTCCGTGTGAGTGACTACAGTCTTTTCTGCTTTTTTTATATAACTTTACAGTCAGAGTTCTGTTATTATTATCTATCACCTCCCAATATTCATCTATTCATTCATTTATTCCGAGGGTGACACCGCATCAAAGAATGAGAAGTAGAAGTGCACAGACAGAGAAAGAGGAAAAACAACACAAGAGAAGCGGAGAAGACCAAAACAAACCTTGATGCGACAGCATTTGCACAAGGCCGTGTAAGTGTTTATAGTATTATACACTTCAACATCCCCACGTCTATCGTTTCAGGGACTAACATACCTGAACCTAATTTGTTATTCATATTTACCCCTCAACCTGTGCTCCCCCATTTTTTCCTTTTGTATCCCTACACCGTCAAGGATCCTGGATAGATCCTTTTGGGGTTTTTTGAGTCACAGGAAGAGACCAAGAAGCGGAGGGGAACCTTATGAACTTTTAAGGTTGTAATTCCACATTTTTATTCCCCTACCCTTATCAAATTTAGAGGTAGCGCCCGGGTATCTCTTTCTACTATTGTCACCTGATTGGACAAGCAATCTATTTTGGGGTTGTGGTGCCGCAACCAGGGAAGGACTAGGACCACAGGAGCTGAGAGAGAGCAAATTACATAAAAAGACAGTGTTTCTTTCTGAAGTACCCCAACCGAAACCAGCAACGGATTAGTCTCATGGGTGATGGTCCCAGGTATCAGGGGTCTTCTGTCAATGTCCGCTACCGCTAGTGGAATCTCCTTGGTGCGGAGAGGAGTGAAGTTCCTCAAATGCGTGGTCAATGAAATTTCCTGTGACTCCCGAATCCATAAAAAAGCCTGAATGAAGATGGAGGCTGGTCCACAGGAGAGTGAGACCACAGGAGGAGCCATGAAGATTGTGGTGAAGGAATAATAGAAGAAATGTCCAGAGAATATTCCTCTATCTTCACCGGGCAATGGGATTTTCCTGATTTAGGACAGTCTCAGACATGGTGACCTTTGATCCCACCGTACAGGCCCAGCCCCTTGGTTCGTCTCCTAGTTCTCTCCTGAACAGTTAATTTGGTATCCCCTAATTCCATCAGTTCCTCATCTGGGCAAGGTGCAGTAAGAGGAGGGTTGAAATGGGGAGCTAGACGAATTGTTGGGATTTTTGGAGACTGAACTGGCTCGGTCTACCGTTCTTGTATCCGGAGGTCCATTCTGATACAGAGGGCAATCGGTTCCTCCTGATCTTTGGGAATATCCCGGCAAGTCAGTTCATCCTTTAAACGCTCAGAATGCTCCTGCCAAAATGCTGCCACCAGAGCTTCATTATTCCAGCCCGTCTCCGCAGCAAGGGTTCGGGACTCAATGGCATACTGTGCTGCGGTACGGATTCCTTGTCGGATTCGCAGGAGTGAAGCTGAAGAGGAGGAGACGCGACCAGGGGCTTTGAAGACTGTTTCAAATGCCTGGAGAAAGGCAACGGAATTGTTGATCAGTGGAGATTCTCTCTCCCACCAAGGGGAAGCCCAGGCCAAAGCCTCATCCTTTAGTAGGGAAATGACATAGGCTGCCCTGGATCGGTGAGTGCAGAACATGGAGGGCTAGAGTTCGAACTGAATCGAGCATTGGTTCAGAAACTTTCTACAAGCAATAGGGTACCCTCCATAACGCAGAGGCATCGGGATCCGTGGTTCCATGGGCGCAGGGGGTCACGGGGCTGGCGCCGGAGAGGCTTCCGGTAAGGGCAGTGTAGGGCTAGAATCTACCTGAAGTGTGTCCAGCCGGGTAAAAATGTCCTGTATTCGGCCTGAAAAGAGTGCCAGCTGTTGGTTTTGCAGAGCGAGGCGTGTCTCATGATCTCTGAGTCATTCCCCTTGTAGAGATACGGCTCGCTCTAACTCAGCGGGGTCCACGTTGGGAGAGGTCAGAGCAGGCCGCAGAGGTGCAGAGTCCACGGGACAGGCAAAAGGTCAGGGCAGGCGGAATGCTGCGAGGTTGGGGTCACGGGCCGGGGTCAGCAGCAGGGATTCCAAATAGGAGAAAGTGTAATGCGTGACAGCGAAGATCAATCGGAGCTGCAGCAAACAGAACTTTGCTCAGCGACTCCCACTGGGAAGGGCAGTTTTAAGTAGCAGGCTGCCAGTAACCAAAATGGCCGAACTGAGGAGAAAGGGCATGCAAGCTGGAAAATCCGAACTGGAGCAAACCCCGGCATGGATCGGGCACAATCCTTACACGCAGCAAGAGAGCAGCCGTGCAGCGAGAGAGAACAGGCGCACAGCGAGAGAGCAGGAGCGCAGGAAGAGAGTGCAGGCAGTTCTGGTAAGTGCGTCTGCAAGGGGCCAAGTTCGATGTATGAGGCGTATAGTATCAGCCATGGAGCTACCCATATGGTTCCTTAAGCAGGTGTGTCTTAAGGTGGGTCTTAAAGGTGGATAGAGAGGGTGCTAGTCGCGTATTAAGGGGAAGGGCATTCCAGAGGTGCGGGCAGTCAGTGAGAAAGGTTTAAGGCGGGAGAGGGCTTTAGATACAAAGGGGGTAGAGAGAAGACATCCTTGAGAAGAACGCAAGAGTCGGGATGGTGCATAGCGAGAAATTAGGGCTGAGATGTAATAAGGGGCAGAAGAGTGTAAAGCTTTAAAAGTGAGGAGAAGAATGGAGTGTGAGATGCGGGATTTGATCGGAAGCCAGGAGAGGGATTTCCGCAGGGGAGATGCTGAGACAGATCTAGGAAAGAGTAGAGTGATTCTGGCAGCAGCGTTTAGGATAGATTGTAGGGGAGACGGGTGAGAGGCAGGAAGGCCGGACAGCAGGATGTTACAGTAATCAAGACGGGAGAGAATGAGGGCCTGTAAGAGACCAACCGAAACAACCCTTGGAGGCTTTGTTACTACATGGAAGAAAGGAGCAGCTCGGCCCCCCACCCGTCTCTGCAAAAATATGAGGAGGAAATATAAGAAAAACAAAGCAATTAATAGTAGGCGCGTATTCTCTTCCAGCCGGGAGAATTTGGTGGTTTCCGATCACAACAGATATGTCTGGGGTCGTCACCGTGCGATCTTCGCTATCAGGGCTGAATCGGCGATACCTGCTATTAAAGGCAATGGCAGATAGCACCGGTTCGGGTGCGATGAGGGGGGTCGCACGGCGATGACTCCCGGGACAGAGGCGGTGACCAGGTCTATTACTAGCAGCTGTTTGCAGATGTGTGTAAAATACGTCTCACTACTAGATTCTATTTCCATGTATTCCCCCCCGTTTTATGGTTCTTACACACACCGCTCGTGTCGGGTCACCGGTCAGGGAAATTACAAAGGCGACACATCAAGGCAATTTGTACAAAATTGGACCATTTTCACTTTGCGCAGGGGCGGGTAACTCCAGTCATCAAGGGCCACCAACAGGTCACGTTTTCAGGATCTCCCTGCTTCAGCACAGGTGGATCAGTGGCTCAAAGAGCCTGCTTCAGCACAGGTGGTTCAGTCTTCGACTGAGCCACTGATTGAGCCACCTGTGCTGAAGTAGGGATATCCTGAAAACCTGACCTGTTGGGGGGGGGGGGGGGTTGAGTATTGGAGTTGGCCCCACGCTGAGCTAGGACATAACGGCCACATTCAGCAAATATCACACAGATTTAACTCCTGGTTTTCACATCAGCCAGTGACGTCCCTGTCACTATGTAGCGAGTTCCCTGTCACTATGCAGCGAGTTCCCTGTCACTATGTAGCGAGTTCCCTGTCACTATGCAGCGAGTTCCCTGTCACTATGCAGCGAGTTCCCTGTCACTATGCAGCGAGTTCCCTGTCACTATGCAGCGAGTTCCCTGTCACTATGTAGCGAGTTCCCTGTCACTATGTAGCGAGTTCCCTGTCACTATGCAGCGAGTTCCCTGTCACTATGTAGCGAGTTCCCTGTCACTATGTAGCACAATATGCTACAGTTTGTGCATAAGGCTGCGTCCATGGATACTGCTTGCTGGCGGAGGCGCGCTGAGGCTGAGGGAAAGCGGGTGCTTTCCCTGGCCTTAGACAGCGCGCCGTCCGGGGGCGTGTCGGCGGACGGGCCAGTGACGTCACGGAGCTGGTTCGCCCTCATTGGGCGAACCGCTCACGTGACTGGCCCTGCGCTCCGGCTAGCGCAAAAATGTAAAATTTTCCTAAGACCTACGCTTCCGCACGCTTGCGGAAGCGTAGGCGAGCCCCTACTAAAGCCGCTGTATTGCAGCTGTAGGGGCTCAGTGCCGAGCGGAAGCGCGCCTCCGCCCGCAAGCACTATCCATGGACGCGGCCTAATAAGGGAGTGGCTCAGAGGGGAGTATATCCCGGTATTATAGGGACGATCCCAGCCGCGTGATTTTGCAGAGAATAAAAGGGTTTATCAGAGATGAATTCTCTTCATAAAAAAAAAGTCTCTACTGTAAAACCGATATAAAAATATCACCAGATTAAATAAAGCAATTACCGGGCTGCTTTCTCCAATATGAATATAACAAATCTCTTAAACCAGCAATGCTACTTTCCCCTTTTCTTTCTTACCTGTATATGTAAAGCGTGCGGCAATGTATTCTACATTCTTACCTAAGCTGGCAATCATTTGGTGCTCCTGTTATAAATGTGTCAAAATTCTTATTGTGTGCCTAACATAATGGCCGCCTTCTAACTGTGTGCTGCACTCTGCAATGCTGCAGTCGATTTGTACCATTATATTACTAAGTATAACACATTATTGTTACAGCTTTCAGCGTGCTAGACAGTCTGTTGTTCGAAACACAGCAACAGATCTGTTTGTGATACTTTGTTGCCAAAGGGCAGAGCTCCACAAGGTGTGTGAGAGAGTGTTTCAAAAGAGGCAGTGGATATGACTTTCTAAATGGTTGCTGTAGCAACCAAAGTATGTTCAGTGCATTAAAATAATCATTAAAAAAGGCATTAGCAGTGAAAAAAAATGCAGACAGTATTATCTAATAAATACTACAGTACTCATTTATTTAAAAAACACGTTTTGCTGCTATAAACTGTCAGCTGAAACGCCATGAAGTCTCAGTCCCGCGACACCCGCCGCACGCCGGCGAGAGTTTAACTCGTGTTAGTATTTTCTCCCTGATCGTCTTGCTCTTTTTTTTGTTAAATATTGCGATTTTCTTCACCTCTAGTTTCTGAGATTGCCAGAATTAAAACCGAAGCTCCCCATTTTATACTCCCGGACACTTAATACTTAGCGCGCTGCTATCTTCTTAACGGGGGGTCGTATTGTAAAAATACAAACAGCGTTGGAAAGGGCACGAATACATCTCTGTATTGAGCAGGTCCCCTTCTGTGTTTCTTTCCCCCGCCCCTCGCTTTTTTGGGGGGTCGAGGCTGACATTAAGGTGCCGAAGCCTTGGAGACTTCAAAGGGCTCCTCTTCAGATGAGAAGGGGCCGAGGGTCTCGTAGCCTTAAAAGTTCTCGCTCCACAAGGCTCAACATTTACTACAATATTTAGGGTGTCGTAAAGCAGCGTGTGCACTTGCCGGACCCCCCCTCGCCCCCTCCCCCCGTGCCCTCCACCCCCCGTACCCCCCCACCCCCCCATACATTACTGCAGAGTAATTTCATGCTCCGGATGTGTGTTCGGGTTTGTGGCTCTTGCTTGGGGCGCAGTGAATATAGTTGTGTATCGGACAGATGCGGGCACTTCCTGTGCCACTTCGCAGAAGCTCTCGGGTCAGAACGGCAGAACTGAAACTAAACGAAGGCTTCGCTTCTTTTCCTTGAGTCTGCATTTTATCTTAACCCCTACGCCGCCAGTTGCAAAGCAATGTCTTGTAGGACCCTCTGGCGATGAAGTGGTTAAAGACAGACTTTAGAAAAAAATATATATATATACCCTCTAAATCAGTGAAAACGAATAGTTATCGATGTGGCGCTTAAATATAATCCGTGATATTGTAAATAAATATACAATACAAAAATAGTGCAATTAAATATAATAGTGTAAAGTGACAAATGCACCCAAAATGAAATATGCCGCTCAAACCCTAATGTTAGATTGTCCTCGCAATCCGAATGAAAGTTGTAGAAATCCAGGTGTATTTGGGGAGCGCAGGTATATAAAAAGACAAAGAACACACAAAATATATAGTGCAATATGTCTGTGTTAAATGAAAGTGATGCTTTTCTTCAGATTCTGGTGAGGTGTGTACTCACAAGTCTCTCTGTATATAAAGGTATCTTCATGGCATCGTGCCTGGCTTCGCCATATAGATAATTTCCTTAATGGCGTCGGACATGGCGGCGTGGGGAGATTCTTTAGTGGCCCCTCTGGGTCCTGTTTCTCATTCTGGGTGACAAATGGAAAAGGAATGGAAAGAAAAAAAACAGGGTGGGGGCCCACGCCGGCCGCCCCAGCGCAGTGGGGATACAGGTAGCAGCTGCGCACGCTCAGCACTGAATGGGTTAAGAGACGTTGCCCTCCGAGTGAGATTTGGGGGTTTGGAAAAGCGCTCGTTTGTGTCAGTGAGATGCCCCCGAGGTCCAGGAGATGCGCCCGACTTCCAGGAGACGCCTCATAGGCCCAGGAGACGCCCTGAGGTCCAGGAGACGGCCCATAGGCCCAGGAGACGCCCTGAGGTCCAGGAGACGCCTTGAGGTCCAGGAGACGCCCCCGAGGTCCAGGAGACGCCCCTGAGGTTCAGGACATGCCCTGAGGTCCAGGAGACGCCCCAGAGGTCCTGGAGACGCCCCCGAGGTCCAGGAGATGCCCCCGAGGTCCAGGAGATGCCCCTGAGGTCCACAAACGCCCACCTGAGATCAGGAACCGCCCCCGAGGGGGGGTGGGGGGGGGGGGGGTCCAGGATATTCCCCCATTCACTGGAGATCCCCCTGAGAACCAGTGAGACGCCCCTCGAGTACCCAGGGACATCCCGTGAGGTCCAGGAGACGGGCCCCTGAGGACCAGTGAACAATGACCTGAGGTCCATGAGACATCCCGTGTTAGTTCCAGGAGATGCCTTAGTCCATGAGTATGCACCCTGGGTCCCCGGCAGACGCCCCGAGGTCGTCCAGGACGCCAACCGAGTCCATGAGGATCCCCCGTATGTCCAGAACACGCACCCCCAGCCTGCTCCCATAGGACCTCCCTTAGTCTAGTATATCGCCCTGAGTCCGGAGACTCCCCCGAGGGCTCCAGGTTACGCCCCTGTTGATCCTGATAACTGCCGCCCTGCAGGTCCAGGCCCAACCGCCCCTTAGGTCCAGAGACTCCCTTAGGTCCAGGAGAACGCCCCTGATGTCCAGGAGACAACGCTTGATGTCCAGGATACGCCCCAGATGTCCAGGCACATCCCCCTAAGTCCATGAGACGCCCAAAAGCCGACGTCCAGGAGACGCCCCCCTGTTCCAGGAGACCACCCTTATGTCCCAGGAGACGCCCATGAGGGTCCAGGATTTGCTGCTTCCTGAGGATCCATGAGACGCCCCTGAGACGCTGGCAGTTGGACGAACATCCCATCCTGTCCCCTTTGGCATGAAGGGGGTAAACTTTGCCCTAATAACGAACTTGCCCTCGCTCCCCCAGGCGCAACTTATATCGTACTTGCAGTCCTGATGCTAAGGCGGCCTCTCTGCGTGCTCTGACAGAGGCTCTGCAGGTGATGCCCCCAGCCTAAAGGAGGGCTGCTGTCAAAGGAAACAAGAACAGTTCCGCCTAACCCAGTGGTTTTCCCAACTACCAGTCCTCATGGAAACCCCCAAAAGGTCCCGTCTCAGGATCATCCCTGCTCCACACAGTGGACGAGCCTCTGACCCTGACCCACCTGTTGCTGGCAGGGATGTCCTGAGGCCTACCTGGTTGGGGTGCCCTCGAGGACTGACCTGTTGGTCTGTCCCCCGTCCCTGGGCACTGACCGTTTGGGGGTTCCCCATGAGGACTGGCAGTCTGGGAAACTACGCCCACGTGCCATTACCTAAATGAAAACAATTGAACAGTATCAGGGCTATCCCCCCCCCCTGTATAACAGCCACAGGACCAGCCCCCTGTATAACAGCCACAGGACCAGCCCCCTGTATAACACCACCGGGACCAGCCCCCTATATAAACGAGGCCGCAGGACCCCCGCCCCCCCTGTATCACAGCCGCGGAGCCATCTCTGTGCACCTCCTGCTGACCACCAGCTGGGCACGCTGTTGAATCTGTCAGTAAGATTCCCCGGGCATATTTATAATCAGCATGGCTATAGCACAGTCTGACTCTACACGTGACTAGGCCTTATGTCAAGATCAGTCTACATAGCACAGAGGGAACACACATCCCCTCACACCCCTCCTAAACACAGAGGGACACAACCCTCCATATACCATAGGGGGATAAGTACAGACTCATCCCGTCCTAATACACAAGGACACGTCGCCCTCACCCTCTTCCAAATACACAGAGGGACACGTACCCTCTCATTCTCACCCCCTCCTTAATACGACAGAGGACACGTAACCACATCAACCACCCCTCCTAATACACATGCATCAGATGACTGTACCGACTACACCCCTCAACCGCCTCCCATAAATAACCACCAACCCCGACATCAGGCAAACTACTCATCACCCCCCCCCCCCCCCCCTCCGTCCTCCTAATAACAACAGGCATCAGGGACCAAGTACCGTCGCCCCTCCTAATACACAGGAAAGTACCCTCACCCCCTCCTAATAACACAGACATGAACCAATCAACACGGGAAACATACCCCTCCATCCCTTAATCCTAATACCGAAGCAAGCATCAGGGACCGCGTACCTCATCAAACAGCCCCTCCTATACACAATATGAGCAACACCTACCCTCACCCCCATCCTAATACACAGACCATCCATCCTCGGCAAACGATACCCTCACCACTGACCAAACCTCCCCCTCCTAATACCAGCGCGAGCATGGACACTACCCTCAACCGCTCGACGCCGTCCCCGCCTCCAATACACAGAGCTCAGGACCACTACCTTACCTCTTTCCCCCCAAAAACAACCGCAGCCTCCTAATTACAACAAGACACTAGGGATACATACCTCTCAACGCCCGCACTAATACACAGACATCGAGGGACACTTTCAGCTCAATTCACCAACCTAGACCTACCTCTCACCCATCAATCACACAGACATCAGGGAAACGTACCTCTCACCCGCGTCCCATACCGACTGAACAACATCCACCGTCAAACACGACTCTCAGGACCGTCATCCCTTCACTAATGCCAGAACAACTAGTGATCATACCTACCTTTCCCACCCGTCCTAATACAACAGACATACAGGGACACATACCTCTCACAGCCCTTTTACACTAATACAACATAAAGGGGACACATTACCCCTCAAACCCGCTCCTTAATACACAGCATCATCAGGGACATAACATATCCACCTACTCCGATCGGGCCATCCTTCCCTCCTAGTACCCCAGCAACGGGGACTCTCATCACTCGTCCTCCTAATACAACAGACATCGGGGACACATACCTACTTCACTCCGGATCCCTTAGCCATCTACAGACATCAGCGACACATGGACCTCTCACTCACTCCTAAATCTAAACAGACATCAGGGACACGTACCACACTCTAACGACCCTTCAAAGATAACCCTATACACAACTCAGGGACGCATACCTTCCCCCCCCTCCTAATACACGACAAGGGGACGACATCCTCTACCCCCATCCTAATACACAGACATCAGGGACTCAATCAACCACCCTACCCCCCTCCCTAATACCCGACATCAGGGACTCATACTCTCACCCTCCTCCTAATACACAGAAATCAGGGACTCATACCTTTCACCTCGCCCCTCTAATAATCCAGCCAGACACAGGGACTAATCTACACTCTTTTCTCCCCCTCCTAATACAAGACATCAGGACTCGCATACCTCTTCCCTTCCTTTCCCCCCAAAATCAATACACAGAAGCAGGGACTCGAACCTCTTCCCCCTCCTAATCACAGCATTCAGGGACGTCATACCTCTCCCCCCAGTTCGGAGATACAGGCAGACACAATCAGGATATACCCTCTTTACCCACCTCCTAAATAGCACAGACGCTCAGGGGACTCATACCTCCTTACCCACCCCTCCTAATACACGACACAGACGACATACATACTCTTACCCCCATCCTAAGTACACAGACAATCAGGACTCCATACCTTTTTTCCCCCCTCCTAATACACACGACATATCATGGACACAATACTTTCCCCCTCCGATACCACAGACATCAGGGATCATACCTCTTCACCCCTCCTAAATCCACAACTCAGGGACATCATCAACTCGTCTACCCCCCTCACTAAATCCAAAGACATCAGGGACTACATAACCTCTTCCCCCGCAAAATACACAGACATCAGGACACATAACCTCTCACCCCTCCTAAAACAGACATAGGGACTCAATACCTCTTCCCCCATCCTAATGCACAGACATCAGGGTACACATACCCTCTCACCCCCCCCTACGACCAGGAGGCGGTAGAGGCTATGTGCCCTAATGTTTGTATTAGGAGGTGAGAGCTATGTTGCCTAAATGTTGCAGTGTATTAGAGGGGGGAGAGGTTTGTGTCCCTCGAGTTAACATGACGACATGGCGGCCATAGGGTGTGAATACAGCCTCGCCCTCGTATTGTGCTCATGTGTCGCCCCTGCCTCCTATAAGGGGGAAGATCCATCATTTCACAACGTGTGAACAATTAGTTAAAATCAGCCCCTTGTCATACAAAAACGCCCGCAGCCGCCGTCGAGCCAAGCAGACCGTCCACTTATTGCCGCTTTTTGGCTTTGATATCCTCCGTGGCAGACAGGCTGTCTCCGGCTGCCGAGTCCGGCACATTCCTGGCACCGGCTCCCCATCTGATGGAAAGCCATTCAGCATCGCTGCAATTAACATCCCGTGCCTACTTGCAGTGGGCGTGTGTGGTTGGGGTGGGCCGCAGAACACAAGGTAACGAGCGCGCGCTGTCCTGAGTGCGGGGACCGTGTCACTAACCCTCAGAGGTGACATTACTGCTTGGTAAGGAGTCGCAGCAGGGAGAGGAGCACAGTCACCGCTCAGCAGCTCTCAGCTGAAAAATAGGGTTCGAAATGAGCTGTGCCGGCTCTGAAATGAGTGGGTTCGTCAATCTGTGGCCTCCGCCACTTGGGCATGTGCAGTGACAAACCGAGTATACCCCCCACACTGCAGGGTCGCACAGACAGAAGAGATCTATGGTCCAGTGAGACTGTCCCTCCCACTGACCAGTGAACCAGTCAGAAAAGATGTGTGTCCCGCGCACGTGTTGGACACAGTTACACAGTCGGACATACAGTGACAATGTGTTGCCCGCGCAGTGTCACCCCCCAGTTGACACAGGTGTTGGACAGACAGGACATCAGTGTATCCTGCGCAGTTGTGGACCCAGTGACACATGCGGACAGACATGACATGTGTAATACCCACGCGCATGGACTCCAGTGACACCAGGCTCGGACAGACCAGGCATGTTGTTATTCCCACGCAGTTGGACGCAGTGACACAGGCTTGGACAGTCAGGAAAACCACATGTGTTCCCTGCGCGTGTTGGCCCATGGACACAGCTGGACAACATGACATGATGTATCTGCGCCTTGTACCCAGGTGACACAGGCTGGAGGATCAACAGGATCATTTGAGATACCACGCAGTGGACCCATTTACACAGCTGGACGACGACTAATGTGTATCCCACGCAGTTGGCCCGCGTGACCCCTCTGTTAACAGACAGACATGTGTAAATCCTCGCGCATGTGACCCAGTGTTTTCTCAGGGCTGGACAGAGCGGACATGTTTATAGCCCTTCGCAGGGTCACCCAGTGACCAGCAGGCTGGGGACAGCCAGGACAATGTGCCTATCCTGCTCAGTGTGACCCCAGTAGACCGCTGGACAACATGACATGTGTATCCCACGGCGTAGGTTGTGTGGGACGCAGGGTGAACCGAGCATGTGGGCGTGTGGACAGCCAGGACATTGTGATCCTGCGACAATGGTGACCCCCATGACACAGCTGGACAGACAAGAAATGTTATCCCTGCGCAGTGTGAGAACCCATGACACAGCTGGACAAGACGGAGCGGATTATCCCCCGCAGTGTGACCCCAGTAGACACGAGAGCTTGGACAGACGAGGACATTGTATCCCGGCCGCTTGTGGACACAGTGACCAGGCATGTCGACAGAAACAAGACATGGTATCCACCATGTACACCACGTTCCCAGGCTGGACAGACAAGGACATGTGTATCCCGCCGTTGGACCGCACAGAGTGACACAGGCTGGACAGACAGGACATGTGTATCCCGCGCAGTGTGACCCAGTGACACAGGCTGGACAGACGGACATGTGTATCCCGCCAGTGTGACACAGTGACACAGGCCCTGGCACAGACTGACATGTGTTCCCCCTGCTCGCCGTGTGACACAAGTGACACAGCGGTGTACAGACAGGACATGCGGTATCCCACGCAGTGTGACCCAGTGCACCCGAGTCTGTCACAGACAGGATCATTGTCTCCCCCGCGCAGCTGGAGACCCAAGGACACAGGGGGCTGGACAACAGGTCCATTTTAATCCCCGCGCATTGTGCCCAGTGACCAGCGGGGACAGACAGGACATGTGTATCCCGCGCAGTGTGACCCAGTGACACAGGCTGGACAGACAGGACATGTGTATCCCTCGCAGTTGATGACCCATGACACAGCTGTAACAGACAGACTGAAATCCCACGCAGTGTGTACCAGTGACACCCCAGCTGGACAGACAGACCAAATTGTATCCCCGCGCCGTGTACTCACAGTGACACAGGCTGGACAGACAGGACGTGTGTATCGCTGCCATTGTTCGACACGTTACAAAGGCTGGCAGACAGGACTTTGTATCGTGTGCTGCAGTGTGACCGCACCAGTGACCCAGTCCTGGACACTACAGACCTTGTATCCCCGCCAGTGTGACCCGGTGAACACAGTCCTGGCGACAGACAGACATGTGTAATCCCGTGCATGTTACCCCATTGACACCTGCTGACATGAGCATGACTGTTTACTACTCCGCTCATTTGACCCCAGTGACACAGCGCTGTGGACAGACAGATCACATGTGTATCCCGCGTCAGTTGACCCAGTGACACGACGGGACAACATGACCTGTGTATGCCTTGCGCAGTGTGGACCGCAGTGAGCAACGTCTGACCAACGACTCTGTTTATCCCGCGCAGTGTAAACCCAGGTGACACAGGTGACCAACAGGGACACTGTGTACCGAGCGCAGTGGGACCCATTGACACAGTGCTGAACAACCGGACATGTGTTATCGCCGCTTCAGTGGACCTACAGTGACACAGGCCTGGACAACAAAGGGAAACTATTGTACCCGCCACGTGGACCACGACCTGGACACATCCTGGACCAACAGGACATGTCGTTATGCCCGCGCATGTGACCCAGTGACACAGGCCTGGAACAGACAGAAATTGTATCCCGCGCAGTGTGACCGCATTGAACACAGGCTTACAACAGGACAGGCATATCCCGCGCATTGACCCGTGACACAGGCTGGACATACAGGACATGAGATACCCCCCATCAGTGGTCACCCCATGACAAAGGCTGGACCCAAACAGGACTGTGTATCCCAACTCCCGCTCTCTGTGGGACCAGTGACCAGGCTGGCCAAGACAGGACATGTGTATCCCCAGCCTCAGTGTGACCATCAGTGACTACAGGCTGGACAGAGCAGGAACATCTGTATCCCGCGCAGTGAGGACCCCCGTGACACAGGCTGGAACAGACATGACTAGTACTCCCTCCAGTGGGACCTCACGTGACAAAGGCTTTACCACAGGACAATGGCCGTATCCCGCCATCTGGACCCAGTGACACCAAAGCTGGACAACAGGACAGTGGTTATCCCGCCGCAGTGTGACCTCAGTGACACACGGCTGGACAGACAGTACACCTCGTGCTATCCGCCCGCTCAAGTGGCGAACCCCAATGACATTCTAGGCTGGACAACAGACATGTGTTACCCGCGCAGTGTGACCCCAGTGACACAGGCTGGCACACAGACGGACCTGTGTATGCCGCCTCGCAGTGCTGACCCAGGGACACAGGCTGGACACCGACAGCCTGTATCCCCGCCCCAGCGCTACCCAGTGACCAACGAGCTGACAGACAGACGTTTTATCTTCCTGCGCAGTGTGACCATGACGACAGGCTGACAGACAGCGGACATGAAGTAGCCCGCCGCAGTGTACCCGCGTTAACGACAAGGTCTGGACAGACAGGACATTGTATCGAACCCGCGCAGTGTGACCCATGACACAGCTGGGACAACATGACACTGAGTATCCCGCCGCGTGTGACCCGTGTACACAGCTGGACAGACAGACAATGTGTCTCCCCGCGCAGTGTGATCCAGTGACCAGCTGGGACAGACAGAGGACATGTGTATCCTCGCAGTGTGACCCAGTACCCAGTCTGGACAACAGGACATGTGTAAGCCCGCGCCTGTGACGCCAGTGACACAGCTGGACCGAGCAGGTCTTGGTATTCCGCGCAGTGCTACACAGTGACCAGGCTGGACAGCACAGGACCCTCACATCACTCTCCCCCCCCTGCAACCTCACGCATCACATCTCCCCCCTTGCACCTCCAATCAACCCCCTGCAACCTCCATAATCCCACGCAGTGTGACCCAGTGTACACAGGCTGGACAAACAGGACGTGTGTATCACCGCGCAGTGTGCACCCCGGAACACAGCTGGACAGACATCTACAGTGTATCCCCGCCCGCTTGTTGCCCCGTGACCAGCTGGACAGACAGGACATGTATGTCTCCCGCGCAGTTGTACTCGAGTGACACAGGCTGGACAGACAGGACATGTGTATCCCGCCGCAGTGTGACGCCTAACACAGCTGGACAACAGGACAGGTGTATCCCCACCGCAGTGTGAACCCACCCGGCCAGTGACCAGTTGGACAACAGACACTTGTATCCCGTGCAGTGTGACCCAGTGACCAGGCTGCCGAACAGACAGGTACCACCCCGCGCAGTGGGACGCAGTGTACACAGGCTGGTACCAGACATGACGTAGTGTATCCCACCGCAGTGTGCGCATTGACACAGTCATGAAGGCAGAAGACATGTGATCCCGACGCAGTTGACTCATGACACAGGCTGGACAGACAGGACATGTTGTAGTCCCCCACCACAGTGTGACCGAGCAGTGACGACATTTGCTGCGACAGGCCAAGACATGGTATCCCCCGCGCATGTGGTGACGCACGTGACCAGGGCTCGGACAGACGGACATGTTATCCCTCCCCCGCAGTGCGTGACGCAGTTCTGCACAGGCTGGAGCACCGACAGGACACGTGTATCCTCCCGCGCATCTGGTGACGGCAGTGATCCACTGATCTTTCATTCCCCTTCAAATTAAATTAATTCCTTGCACAAGGGGCATCGTATATCACAGTTCTTAGCTTTAACAAGCCCCGCGGCGCCTCCCTCTTCCCCATGATGAGTCAGTCTGGCTGAAATTCTGCATGTGAACCACCGTCTCATCCCACCGGCATCAACAGCTGTTTGTCATTTTAGCCCTGAACCCAAGTGAAGAATTAGGGGGACAACCTCCTGATCCCTCCGCAACCAGCCAACTCCCACCTACCCCATGCGGTGTGGATCCATGTGACTTATTTTATAATGTTGGGCTGGGAATTCCGTGGCTAAGCTACTGACCTCTGAAGTGGGAGACTCATGTTTAAGTACGTGGGAGCACGTAATTCCCCCGCAGTCCTGGTTATTTTTAAAATTATTTTTATTAACAAAATAGATGCTTGTTTTTTAACCATTTTTCCCATTAGAAGGGTCCAGCTTTGTATGACAGGAATCAATCAGTCCCCGTGTTCGCATGGGACCTCTGGCATATTTAATTTGTAAGCTCTTTGGGCCCAACTTAATATGCCAAGAAGCTGTTTTCTCTTGTCCCATCGAGGTTTAAACGGCGCGCAGTTGAACGAGTAAAGTTGCCTTGAGGCCCATTCTATATCCAGCAACATGGCTGCTTCCAGGGCGGGGATTCACACAACTCACTCCCCTTCATACTGAAGGCGCAGCGTTTTTCGCCACTAGTCAGTAGATCTGGGGCCTGAAAGCTTTGTACTACCGCTTGTGCAAATGCCACGTAGCCTCGTCCCACCCCCCACCGCTTCCCTCAGCACGAGCCCGTTTCCTACCCCCCCTCCCACCCACTCCTCACATCGAAGCCCGCCGGTCCACCCCCCACCCCTCCTCAGCACTAGCCGTGTCCCACCCACCCCTCCCACCCCTCCTCAGCATGAACCGCCTCCACCAGGCCCACCCCCCACCCTTCCTCAGCACGAGCCCGTCCCACCCCCCACCCTTCCTCAGCATGACATCGCCGTCCCCACCGACCCCAACCCTCCTCAGCACGACCCCGTCCCACCCCCCCACCCTTCCTCAGCCATGATCCCGCTCCCACCACCCCCTCCTTCCTCAATGATCCCATCCCCACCCCCCCCCCCCCCCACCCTTCCTCGCATGACCCCGCCCGTCCCCACCCCCCCACCCTTCCGTCACACGATGCCCGTCCCACCCCGCCTCCACCCCTCCTCAGCACGATCCCGTCCACCTCCCCCCACCCTTCCTCACACGAGCGCCTTCCACCTCCCTCGCACCCTATCCTCATCCGAGCCCGTCCCCCTACCCCCCACCCTTCCTCACACCGAGCCCACCCTCCCGAGCACGAGCCCGTCCACCCCCCCACCCTTCCTCAGCTCGACCCCCGTCCCCCCTCCCCACCCGGCATCAGCATACCCCGTCCCACCCCCGCCCCCGACTGTTCTCAGCAGGACCCCGTCCACCCCCATCCCCCACCACGTCCTCCTCACCGTGTCCCACCCCGCCCACCCCCCTTCCGCATCATGACCGCTCCCAGCCCCCCCCCCTTCCGCAGCACCCGTTCACCACCCCCCCCACCCTGCCCCTCAGCATACCCCCGTCCACCCCCCCACCCCGTTCACACGCATACCCCCTGTCCCACCGCCCAGCAGCTCCGATGACGCTCAGCTGAACCGCAACCCACGGTCCCCGCCCTCCACCACCCCACCCTTCCTCAGCACAGCCCGTCGCAACCCTCTTCCGCCAGCTGACCCCTGTCGCCAACCCTCCCATCCCTCCTCAGCACGAGCCCGTCCCACCCACCCCCACGCCTATCCTCAGCATCGGACCCCGTCCCACCCCCCACCCCCCACCCTAATTCCTCAGCACTGACCCCCGTCCCAAAACCACACCCACCCTTCCTACAGCATGACCCCGTCCCACCCTCACCACAAACCCCACCTCCCCTCCCCCCCCAGCCCTTCCTCAGCACGTGCCCGTCCACCATCCACACCCCCCCACCCTTCCTCACAGTACCCCTTCCCACCCCCCCAACCCTTCTTCCACACTGAGCCCAGGTCCCACCCCCCCTCCCCCTTCCTCACACGAGCCCCCCACCCCCCCACCCTCCTCAGCAGTGACCCCCCCGCGTCCCACCCCCCACCCTTCCCTCATGCATCCCCGTCCCAGACCCCCCCCCCCTTCCCTCATCATGTACCCCACCGTCCCACCTCCCCACGCCTTCCTCAGCATGAACCTTGTCCCACCCCCCACCTTCCTCAGCACGAGCCCCCGCACCCCCCACCTTCCTCAGCAGTGGACCCGCAACCGTCCCCTCCCCACCACTTCCTATTCATGACCCGTGAATTACTAAAAGTGCAACAACGCCCCAGTTTTAAATCAAAGAAAAGGGATACCCACTCAAAAGGGCCGTCTCGTCCTGCTGTTATGGTAGTTTGATTGTGGTACAATCTGTGCAGCATTTATTTTTCCTTAGTTTTCCGACCCTCATTTTGCTGCAGTGAGACTTGAAATTAAAAAAGAGGCATACCCACTGTGGGGTTTTTTTCAGCAGGCAAACGGACAGGCGTGGTGCTGGTTCCGCGACGGGTCCCCTTGCGGGGTCTTTTTCCAGGCAGGGAACCGTCGGGACAAGCTGTGTGCGGTTCCATGACAGGGCGTTTGCGGTATTCCGGACAGGCGCGATGTGCGTTTCCGTAGGCCCTTGTGTTTCTTTCAGCAGGGAGAACGGACAGGTCTGTCCCTGTCTTCCGCTCTGACACGCTGCCCGCTGTGCGGTTTCAAGGCAGGCGGTGTGCTGGTTCCGGGACGCGTAGTGCGGTTCCGTGCGCCCCTTGTGTTCTTTTCAGGCAGTGGGAGAACGGACACGACGTTGGCCGGGTCCCTGACCGCGCCCCCCTTGCGGCCTATCCTTTCACGCGGGAGAGAGGGCCCACCGTGCCTCCCGCGTTCAGACAGGCGTGTGTCGTATTTCGGTGACGGCCCTTGTTGTTTTCTTTCAGACAGGGAAACGGACAGGGCGTGTGCGGTTCCGTACGGCCCCTTGCGGTTTAGTTTCAGCAGATAAGCCGGGACCCTGTGCGGTTCCAGGACAGGCGTGTGCTGTTTCCTTGACGGCCCCTTGCGGCTATTTTCAGCAGGAGAGCGGGACGGCCCGATTTGCGGTTCCGTGACGGCCCCTTGCGGTTATTTTCAGCAGGGAGAGCGGGACACGCGTGTGCGGTTCCAGGACAGGCGTGTGCGGTTCCAGGACAGGCGTGTGCGGTTCCACGAGATGTAGAAGCTGAATATCTATGTGCTGCAGTCGCTATTGTGGTCTTGGGGTCATAAATGACATTGATGAGGAGCTGCTCACCTGAGAATATAATGAAATATATTCGTTATTTAATATCAACCCAATTTTCGAAATCCACTGTCCTGAGTTCCATGCTGTAAATTTACAACATTGTTCCAATTTCGCACTAGGGCGCTAAATGTTAACATATTCGACCCTGAAGCTAAACTTTCATAGTATGAGTCGCTATTTACTATGTTAATGTTATTCTATTATCTACTTGTTAATGTATCCAATTCTATTTAGCCTACTTCTTACTGTATATGCGAGGGACGGCTACTGGGGTGTACGCCCGTTAGAGGCAGTGCCGCGTGGGGACTGGAGAGTCTCATGTACACGTGTGACGGGTAGTTATTTCCGAGGGAGCGACGGGTGCGGGATATCCTACCGGGGAGCCGCGGTGGACGGGGAGAGCTCATTCATCTACGGGGAAGGAGAGTGTCCGATAACAGATCCCGGAGGTGGAGGCGCGGTGAAAAGACCAGATTCTGAACCATATATATCCCCGCAGTGCACCGTTACAAGGGGCAGGACAGGGAAACATATAAGCCATTAAGTGCCGCAATAGTTCAGACACAGGAAGAGGGAAATCTCTGCCCTGGGAGCTTACACTCCAAACTTATTTCACGAAACGGGGGTGCCCTCAATCTGTCCGCGCACCAGGTCAGCAAATAGGATGACAATGTCTTCGCGTCGATGATTCTGCACTTTTCGATTGTCCTACGTTAGTGAGACTCAATAGACACTCCACGGGTTCTCGTGGCCACTGGTATGTATCCACTGTGGAGGACAATGGAGCCTGGCAGTTGGACAATGTTGGGGTCCGAGGGTTGGGTGGGGACAATAATTAGCTTCTAGGGGAACCCTCCGCCCTCAACAGGTGAGCTACAAAAAATATTGCCTGCTCTCAATCTATATCCACACCATCATCACTTATGAATATTATTTATTTTAATTTAAGAGGTGTTACCAGGAAGGTGATACAGTTAGAGTTTACCTCCGTTACAAGTATTTTCCGGGCATCAGAGCTTAAACCAATAAGACATGGTACAAATACAGTACAATAATAAACAGGGTTTAACATTATATTACAAGACTGCTGCCCGGTAGAGAAGGAATGTATATTATGGGCTATAACCAGTTTACAGACCAGACTTAACTGTGAATACACAACCTTGAGTTTTTTGAAAAAAACTAAGAGTATAGACCTGGTGGCGGCGGTGAGAGTCTCGGATTGGTTTTCCAGTTTTTTTGGGCGTCACGGTAAAGCCAAGTGGAGGAGTGAAGTTAACACTGACGGAGGCAGCCATTATGATTAGGCCACACGTCAGGATTGTGACAGTTGATAACGGAGCACAAACGCTGCCCCCCTTCAGCGTAAGAGCATGCCCGCCATACTTGGTTGCCAGGCACCAATTCCCTCAGTCCCTGTGCCCACTGTCACAAGCCGCCACCAAAGCTGTTGGGGATCCGGCATCGCCCCGACAGCCACACTCCGTTAGCTGCGGGGGCACTTGGTTAGGTAATACTGCCCGGGGCTCTGCACCCGGTGATCTGCATAATAACGTGAACGAGGATCGTACTGCTTCCAAGCGTTTTGACGTCCGCGGATAGCCGCCCGTCACGCACATCATGTGGCGGTGTGACTTCTGGCGTGGGATAATAACACGACACCGTCTTACACCACGTGTCTGTGACCCATAGGCCCGCACGCCGTCAGAGTCCACAGCATGCGTCATCATCACCGGTGACTTTAACCTGCCTATAGCTACTAACGCTGGGAAAGTCCCTGCTGCATAGGCTTCCCTCGATAGAAAACCAAGGAGCTACAAGTGATATCAGAGGACCTAAGGGGAAGATCTGGGCCTATCCAGACGGGCACTGCTCCCTGGCACTACCTGCTCCTCAAGGGCCACGCTTCCGACTGACTAGCCGTGGTCACCAGCGCACAAAATAGCCTCTAATCTGCAAGCAGGGAATCCGGACCCACGTCCCGCGATTGGCTGTCACGGCGTCAACATCGACTACGAACCTAAAGGCTCAGGGACTTAATACCCGCAAGTGCCTGTCCAGACCTAGTTGGCCGCCGCTTGCGCATCCGGTCTGACCCCCGCCAATGTGCTCATTTTGTATGGCCAACCGCACGATGGGAAGGCACTCGCGCATATCTTGCGCAACATGGCAAGATAGCGGCTGCCGATGCACTTGCTCCGTCTAGCTCTGCGCGAGCCCGCCACTCTCAGCAGCCCCTATCAGTCCCTCTCCCCTCCACACTCCCCCAGCCTCACCAAGGCAGCGGCACGCCCAACCCGCTGTGCACCCGCGTCTACCGTACTCCCCCCGCATCGCTCCACTTGCACGGAGGTGAAGGGGGACCTAAAAGGGAGCCCAAGGGTCCTGGGCCACACCAATAAGATAAGAAAAAAGGGGTTTTCTTACACAGCGTCTCCCTAAGCAAAATGGCGACAATAGTAAATTTCCACACCCTCTGCGGAGTGCTGCCCTTGCATGTCATTACCCAAATCCATTGAGCATGCAGGAGCCTTTGCCGCTAGAGATATGGGGAAAGTCATGGCGGCAGCCGAGACTGTGACCGTGCAACCAATGACGTGGAGTTCGTGTTGCTGTCTCTTCTTGTGAAAGTCTGTGCGAATCCTTGCTTGCTTGCGTGGAGACACTGCAGATCAAGAGCGGCCATATCTACTTTTCAGTGGAGTGACGAGTGGCGCAGAACCAGTCCACTCCCTTCGTCTTCTGTGGAAGCGTTATGGCAGTGGCGCACCCACATAACGTTTACAGGCGGGTGCGAACCATCCGTCAATGTGTGATATGAAAGACAATAAGACTGGTAAGCATCCGCGGGCGGCAGAGGCAGCTACTCTCCTTCTTAATGACTTTTATGGCGAAGCACTTATCTCCCCATTTTACCATGTTATTTATATTCATCTTTCTTTATGACTTGATTACCCATTATTACTGCTGTGAAGCCTAATGTCATTAATGCGCGGCTGTATAAATACAGACATCAAGACAGACCATGTATTTATATCACACGCAAAGGGGCACGATCAGAGCCGAAGTGTGTTGTGTTAGTTCAATCAGGCGGCAAAAACATAAGAATACACTTCTACAAACTCCGACATAATCGCGCTGTGAATGCCAGCGAAACCACGGTGACGTCATCTGCAGCCCATCGCGTACGTTGCAAGGCCGCCTCGTCCTGCTAGTCTTTAACAATGCGTAATTGCAGCTCTGAAATTAAATTATGGAAACGAAAACATACTGATGCTCAAGGGAACAAAACCGGTTCCAGCTTCCCAACACCCAACGAAAAAACTTCTCATAACGAACAGAGGAACCCTCGCTGAACATGACACTGCCAGGAGTCGCTGGGCTGAACGTGTCTTCTTACACAAGACCCTTACCATCTTAAAAGAACCTGTACCACGAACTTCTTCTCAGTCCACTCGCACACCATTGGGTAACTAATCCCATACTTTTCACAAGCATAATAACAATTCTTCCATTCAACATACTTCATCTGGCTGTGTGCGCTGAAATCCGTACATGGCTTGTCCCTATTCCGGCTGTCCTCCTCCATCGACGGCAAACATCGGGCTTCCTACCGTCCTCCTCACATCTGTAACATGGCTTCCCAAACGTCGCCTGCCCTCACTCTGTAATGACATGGCTTCCCTACGCCTCCGGATCTCACACTGTAGACAGGACTTCTGCCTCACCATCTGTAAGACATCGCTTCCTTCACTTTCCTCTGCCTCACCACATCTTTCGACATCGGCTTCCCTACTTCCGCCCTCGCTCCTCACATCTGTAAGCAGACTTCTACTTCCTAACCCTCCATCTGTAGACAGCCTATTCCTACCTTCGCGCCTCACACTGCTAGAATGGCTGTCCTACTGTATCCTGCCTCACATCTGTAGGACATGACTTTCCTACGCCTGCTCATCACTTATGTCATTTCTGCCCGCTCACTATACATGGTTTCCTACTTCCTGCCTCACCGTCATCTACATGGCTTTCCTACTGCCTGCCTCCATCAGAAGGGCTATCTACGTCTGCCAATTGAGCATTTTTCATACGTTCCGCCTCACATCTGTAGTACAATGGCCTTTCCTACTTCCTGACTCCAGCTGTTATACAATGCTTTCCGACTTCCTGTCCTCACATCTGTAACATACCTTTGTCCGTAAGGAAAATTTTACAACCCAAAATATTTGAGTAAAAAAAATCTTTAAAGAAAGTCGGAAGAAACCCAAACACTGTAACATTCCAATGAAGCGGGGCTCGGAAAATCGAAGGCCAAGGGCGGCCTCGTTTTTGGATGGCTACCTTCAGATGCTTGTACCGAGCGCTCACTATAACCAGTTGACACCCGTGACGATACCCAAAGGGCGCAAGCCGAGAAATCATCAACCCCCTACCCAATTTCTTATGTTTACAATTAGCCAGGCTCCCCATTTCCCTGCACCACCCCCCCCCTCCCCTGCAGCGGCGTCCGGGCCCGGGACATCTGTCCCTCCAGTCTCCCCCCCAGTATTGGCGCCCTGTCGTCATGCACGCACAAAGTAGGTCCATTATGTTCCTGACATATAACCTTTTCTGGGACATGCAATTAATAAGGGAAATCCTCTGATGTAATGCATGGACGTTCTGGCACTCTAATCTTTGAGGAACCGTCCTGTACCTAAGCACCCCCCGCTTCTCGCACTGCACAACAAGACCCCTAATGCTCCCCACGGAACCCCGACCTACATTATAAGTATTTTAGCTCTCTAAGTATTACATAGGTGACGAGCTCCGACTAGTTTTGCTATCCTTCTGTGTACAGGTAACAAATGTTTCGCAACCTGTAACAAACACTCCTATGTCCATTTAGCACCCCCAAGCAACACCCTTCTTGTCCAACATCTCTCCCCACACCCACCCCCCCCCCCCCCCCACCTCCCCCCCCCCCTCCATGGCACGGCGCTCGGTTCTGTCCGACTCCGGAGCTTGTAGCGGTCTCCAGGTTAAATGCCTAACGGAACTTCTCGTACCCATGTGTGCTGCGGAGAATACATACGCCTCACTCTGTACCCTATTCTCAATTGCGACATGAAACTGAAGCTGTCTGGGTTCAGTGGAGTCCGCTGGCACCACAGGTACATACCGGTGTTTAATACCGCCAGGTTACCCCTGTATAACTACAGTCAGGGATGAAATCCACGCCTGGCCCGAGCCATGTACCCCATCCCATGGTGCAATAGGGTACCCAGTAGCCCCACACACATCATTAGAAACTAAGACGTGAGGCTGGCCCTGGGAATCAGCGTGCAGGGGAGAATTAGGGGTCTTGGGCTTAGGGTGCTGGTCCCTCCACCCCGTGGGTAAACCCCTGCTCAGAAAGGCGTGGGTCGTGCTACTAACCTCAAAGCCCGGGTGTGCTTCTCTAAACCAGAGCTCAGAGGCAGGGGCCTTCGAACACCAGGACAGGGGCTTCTGTATACAACCGAGACTCAGCGGGGGCTTCTTGCTAATAACACGTGCCATGAACTCTAGGTCCGCGTCCAGAGGGGCTTCTCGTAATACACTAGGACCATGGGTTCCTATGCTAGTCGGGGGTGCTTCTCTAACTACTACAAGCTCGAGCGCAGGGGCTCTCTAATACACAGCTCATGGCAGGGGCTCTTATAATACAACGAGGCGTCTTAATACACAGAGCTCAGGCAGGGGGGCTCTCCTCTAATTACACGCACATGAGAGCTTCTATGCAGAGCGAGGCGTTCCCTAAACCAGAGAGCTCAGAGTTGCGGGGGCTTCTTTCCAATACACGAGCTAGACCTCTTTAAAATGACTCAGGCGGGGTTCTCTAATACACATAAGAAGCAAGGCGGGGGGCTTCACCTAATCACAGAGCTCAGAGGCGGGGGCTTCTGTAACACAGAGCGCGAGCATGGTGGGGAGCCTATGTAATACACAGGTTCGATCAAAAGCCCTTCTGTAATAGAGCCCCCGCGGTCGGGCTGTCCTAGATACAAGCTCAAGCAGACGGGGCTTTCTCTCAATACACAGCTCAGAGGGGAGCGTGAAGAGCTAGGGGAGCTCTGTAATACACAGATCTCAGAGGCGGGGTGGCTGTAATACACAAGCGCAGTAGGCGGGGGAGCCTGTACATCCCAAGCCAGACATGCGGGCTTCTGCTAATCTGCACCTGACTCAGAGGCGGTGACCTGTAATACTCAAGCGCAGGGTGCGGGTGGGCTTCCTAATCACAGGGAGCGATGAGGCTGGGGGGAGCCTCACTACTACACATAGTCAGAGGTGGGGCTTCTGTCAATACGACGATCTCAGAGGTCGAGGGGCTTCCTGTAATGCACAGAGCCAAGCGGGGGGGGGGTCTTCTCTAATTACTACAAGATCGCGAGTCGAGGGAGAGCGGTAATACACAGAGCTCAAGGCGGGGGCTTTTTAATCACAAGCTCAGAGGCGGGTGGGCTTACTGGAATACCACAACCTCAGAGCGGGGGGCTTCTGTTAAATCACCACGCTCAGAGTCGGGGGGCCGCCTGTAGATACCCAAGCGCACTACGCGCGCGGCCGGCTTCTTACTTCACATCAAGCCGCAGCAGGCGGGAGGGGCTCTCTAATACCCAGAGCGCCAGCTGGGCCGGGTGGGGGGCGTCGACTATACAACCAGAGCGCAGTGATGGCGCGGGAGCCTGACCCTAACATACCCTTTATAAACAGATATAAATAGCAGGCGATTAAGGGCAGTTAATCTGGGTGGATCTCCTTGAAACTAATTGGCGCCCCTCGCTGCTGTGTAAGCCCAGCACCGAGACGTCTCCCTGGTGCGTTTAGGAATAAACAGAAGAGCAAGTGAGGGGGGCGAGACCAAAGCAAACCGTGCGCTGCCACAAGAGAGATATGAGAGCCCCCGGTCCTCACGTCCAGGCAGGCCAGCCTCCTGCCATCCCCTACAAACACCACCCCCCCCCTGCCTGTGCCCCCGCGAGCGGGAACCCCGCACCCTGCTGTGCCCCAGGATAGGGGAACCAACCCCGGGCACCCTGCCTGTGCCCCTTGTAGCGTCGTAACCAACCCCCCGGCGAACCCCTGCCTGGTGTCCCCCCTGGGACACCGGCCTCCAACCCCCCCCCCCCACCGGCACCCTGCCCTGTGCCCCCGAAGCCTCGAACACCCCCCTGTCTACCCCATGCCGGTGTTGCCCACCCCGGGAAGGGGGACCATACCGCACCCTGGCCTGTCCGCCCCCCTGGGGAGCGGGAACCACCCCTCCTCCCCCCTCCCGCACGCACGGCCTGCCTGTGCCCCGGGAAGGGGGTAACCCCGGCAACCTGCCTTCGTGTCCCCGTGAAGGGGACCCCGCACCTAGGCCTGGTGGCCCCGGGAGGAGGGACCCGCACCTATGCCTGCCCCGGTTAAGGGGAACCCCGGCACCCTGCCTGGTCGCCACCTGTGGAAAGGGGGAGCCCCTGCACCTCTGTCCTTGCGCCGGAATGGACCCGACGACCTGCCTGGTGCCCCCGGAATTGTGACCCAACACCCTGCCTGTGCCCCGGTAAGTGGACCCGCCCCCCTACAACTCCTCCTGCCTCCTCCCCGGGAGAGGGGTAAACCCCAACAACCCTGCCCTGTTCCCCCCCACGCCCCCTTTGAGCGGGACCCGGCAACCCTGCACCTGGTGCCCCAGCGAATCCGGGGACCCCTGCACCCTCGCTTTGCCCCCGGGACCAAGGGGACCCCAACACCCTGCCTTTGCCCAGGGATTGGGTGGACCCCAAACACCTCATAGGCCTGTGCCCTCGGGAATGGCGGGGGACCCCCGCCGCTCGCGACACCCTGCCTGTGCCCCTCGCTCCCTGGAATGGCTGGCGGACCCCCCGCCCCGACCGCCGGCACCCTGCCGTGCCCGGGTAGGGGTACCTCGGCCCCAGCCCCCAATATAAACAACTGTACCCGCGCCCCCCGGAAGGGGACCCCCCCCCGGCACACCCTCGCCTGTCTGCCCCGGGAAGGCGCCCCACCACCGACACCCTGCCTGTGCACCCCTAGGAGCGGACCCCCGCCCGCCACTCCCACTGCCATCTTGCCCAACCTGGCAAAATATTGGACCCCCGCGGCACCCGCCTGTCCCCCTTGTACGGGGCCCCAGCACGCCTGCCCTTGGCCTGTGGCCCCGCGGAACGCGGTAACCCTCCTCGCACCCCCTGTCGTGCCCCGGGAAGGGGCCCCCCGCATCCCTCCTTCGTGCCCCCCGGGAGAAGATGGGGGACCGTTGGTTCTTCCTGTCCGACTCCACCGACTCGCCTCGTCCGACGCAAGCCCTTGCCTGTGCCCCGGAAGGTGGACCCGCACCCTTTGCCGTGTGGCCCGCGTGGAAGGGACCCCGTCCCTGCCTGTTTGCCCCGGGAAGGGGGGACCCCGCCCCCTAGGCCTTGTGCCCCCGGGAATGGGACCAACCCCCAGCACATCGCCTAGCGCTAATCCCCGGAAGTCGATAACCAGGCGAAACTCCACCACGGGAGCGGACCGACAAACCCATTTCCGTATGCCCATGGCTCGCGGGGGGCATTAGATGGATAAGCTTGTAACCTCGGCGGCAAATCGCGACCTCCTGTGCTCCCTCATGGGCTCGGTTTGACACAACGACGGGATTCAATGCTACTGAACAGACAGGCCACCAACATATGCAAACGCCCGTGTCCGCCCCTGCCATTCCGGTATAATCCTCCACTACAGGCGTCAGTGGCCGGCCCGTTACGGAACCTTCACCGCTTGTTGAAGAGCATGGACCTGCCTGGTGTCCTCCCGGGTACAGGGGGACACCCACAACCGCTCCGGGGGCCCCGTAGGGGGACCCCCAAGAAATGGAGTGTAGTAAATGGGGGGGTTCGAAAAGGGGGCTTCTATAACACCGACTAATACGACCGTAATTTTGGGGGCCGAACAAAACGGTGAGCGGATGTCGAGCCTATACGGAAAGGGCTCGCGCGGCTAACACAAAAAAGGGGCGAAAACAAGTGGCTAAATAGCCGCCTAAGGGCGTAGCACACACGACGTTGAGAGGGTGAGGTGTGAGAAGCAGAACCCGGACGCACAGCGGTGCTTCTGTTGTGCCCGAAGCACGCGGACAGGCAGGACTAGACCGATGCGACCCTGCCTATGCCCGTAGTAGTCAGGTGACCAAACCACACTCCGAGGACAACTCAACAACCTGCCCTGTGGCATGGCAAAACGCTGTGCTATGTGCGGGGGTAGAGGACAACAAGGCCGGGACCACCTCATCGACCACTGTGCCCGGAAGTCGGACCCCCAGCACCGACTGCCTGCGACGGGAACTGCTGGCAAGAGAAAAGCAAGAAGACCGTTCAGGCTTGGGAGCGCCGAAGAGAAGAAAAAAGACCCGGGCGGGACGCACGCGAAAAGACAACCCACATGCCATTACTGCCACACCGACGGAAGGCTGGGACCCCTGACAAAACCAACTGCTTGCCCACTACGTGACGGAAACGGACTCGCTGGCACGCACTGTGCCTGACTGCACCCCGGAAGGTATAATACCGACCTCGGTGCTCACCTGGCACTTGCCCCGTGAAGGGACCCCCCCCGGCACCCCTGAGGGGGGAACCCTATGCCGCGGTCCCTGGAAGTGTAGGTACCCGCACCCTGCCTGTGCTCGCGTGAAGTAAGGTGTGAACCCTGCGGCTGAGCGCCTGCCTGGTTGAAAACGAACCGCCTGGCAAGTCGGGAGGGGGGAAACCCGCAACGCAAGTGCCTGTGCCGCCTGGAGAAAAAAGGATATACCGCCTGCAAACACAAGCTTCTGTGCCCGCGCGTTAATTGTGGAACCCCTGCACCTGCCGAAGATTGGGTAATGCCCCCGGAAGGGGACCCCGCACCCTGCCTTTGCGGCCCGTGCCGTTGATACCGGAAGGCAAAAAAAAGACCGAAAAGAAAAGGGAACCGCAGCAGCGAAAGTGTAACCAACGTGTGCCGACAGTGTGTCGGCAGCCGAGGGAGGAGGGGGGGAAAGGGGGGTGGCCCGGCGCAACTGCCTGATTCCCCTCCTTGAAGGGGGATCTTCCCTGCACCTCCTTCCTTTCCCCCTTGGAGCGGGGCGCCCGGCACCCTGCCTGTGCCCGCCGGGAAGGGGGTACGCCCCACACTCCTGCCTTCGTGCCCCGGGAACTGGGTACCCCGTGCACCCTGCCCTGTTCTTTGCCCCGGGAAGGTGGACCCCAGGACCTAACTGGTCTTTGCCCGCGGTTAAATGGGAACCCTCGCCCTGCCTGTCGCCCCGGGAAAGGGGGCGACCCGGCGCCCTCCTGGTGCCCTAGGAGCTGTACCCCGACCCTGCCTGTGCCCCTTGAGTCGGACCCCCCCGGGGCCCCCCTGCCCTCTTGCCCCGGGAAGGTGGGACCTGACCCCGCCCCCCTCCTGTTACCCCCACCTCCCCCGGGAATCGGGGACCCCTGGCACCTGTGCCTTCGCCCGGGATGGTGGATCCCGAGACAGCCCTGCCTTTGCCCCTGACGGGACCCCCGCGCACCCCTGCCTGTTCCCACGGGACAGTGGTACCCCGGCACCCTGCCTGTGCCCCGGGAAGGGGGACCCCGGCAACCCTGCCCCCTGTGCTCGCCGGGTAAGGTGGACCCCTCACCTGCCTGTGCGCTCCGTGAAGCGTGACCCCCCCCCGCACCCCGTCCGTGCCACCCGGAATTGGACCAAAGTACCGCAGCCCTGCCTTTGCCCCGCTTGAAGGGGAACCCCCTGCACCCTGCCTGTGCCCCGGAAGGGACCTTCCCGGCACCCTGCCTGTGCCCCCGTGAACTGGACCCCGCAGCCTGCCTGTCCCCGGGAAGGGACCACCCCGGCACCTGCCCTGGCCCGCGGGAAGGGGGAGCCCCGTCACCCTGCCTGCCTGTGCCCCCGGGAAGGGGGACCCCGGCACCCTGCCTGTGCCCCTGGGAGCGGGGCCCCGGCACCCTGCTGTTAGGAGAAGTCAGTGTCTGCTGCTAATTATTATTATCCTTTATTTGTAAAGCAACGACATATTCCACAGCGCGGTACAACGGGGGCACAGAGGGACATCAATGACATCAACAGAGTGACGCAAACTGGGGATGGGCACCACGGAGAAGGAACAAGACGTATCAGACGTGTCTCCGAATTTTATACTCACAAACCAGCCGTCATTAAAGCGTGTCCAAATCTGTGGCAGGTGGAGTTGAACTTGTAAACACTCGTTCCGGTGACCCCAAAAAAAGGAAAGAAAGATAACAGGGCAGACGGTACTGAATCATAGGAATATATTTAGGGCAGAGGTCCCTCCGAATTCGAGGCTTACATCAAATACATGTGGCCATGCCTGGCGTGGCTACTAATCTACCCTGCCTGACATGTAAGTCCTGGTATCAGTGCAGGCAGTGTTAGGCCCAATCCAGGGTTTCCCCCACCAGCAAGCAGCTCCCTTGAGTGCCAAGGGGGGTGGCTAAGGCCTGTGTTCTGCCCAATAAGGGGCTCAGACCTTGGACCTTCCCCATCGGTACTAAATTGTTTCAGTTGTGTCTCTCCCCTGAGAGGGACTGGTCTCACAGAGGTGTGCAGGACTCTGTCACCTTCTATCCCCTCCCCGTGGGGAGTGGGAGTGAGTACCATACCCTTGCTCCACTAGGGAGTATGGGAAGAGCCAGGACCGCTCATGGTGCCCATGGCTGGGGGTGTGAGTCCAGGGACCATCCGGAGGCTGGAGAGCAGTGATAGAGTATGCTGTGTATCCACTGTATACTTTGTGCAGAAGGAATAAAGACTGTTCCTCTTATCAAATATACTTCTGCCTGGGCGTGCAGTCTGTCAGGGGGAGTATGAGAGAGTTCTTCCGCAAGGGCTCTTCCAGAACTCCTGGAGCCTGCGGCAGATGGAGGTGCTGAGCAGCATCATCAGACACCTGGTAGCCGGGGAATGTCCCAGAGGGTGAGGGAAACACCGCTACATACATTAAAATCAACCTTTCAGGGTGTAAGAGGGCGGCTACCGCAAGCGAGGAGAGTCGTGTTCTCCCCACACTCAGCGGGGCTGAATCCCCTGGTGACGTCATTTCCGGATCCGGTCTCGATCGCCAGGAAACCCGGGTGACGCCTTCCTCTGCACAGAACCTCCTCCCTGGGTCTGCGATGGGGCTTGGGTACACTCAGCGTGTTTCTCTGTCAAGCAGCTTCCTCAGGAGTCTCTCATCCCTACCTACACCTCCTCAGCGTTATACACCCTCACTCGGCCTGATTGACAGTGATTGACAGATGTCTGATATTAAGGGAAGGAGGGAACGGTACAATAGTAATCTAGAATGCCGTCTGACACACCACATATCTAAACAGTAAAACACATTTATACAATAGTATTTAAAAGTTAAAATAATTCCATGAAACATAAAACACACAAAAGTACAAGAAAACATCCTAAAAATCCTAAAAATATATCATTATTAAGCCTTCAGAATGTCCTAAATCCGGATTTATCCTAGCAGCTCAATCTAACCTATAATTCCTGAAGGCATATGGAAGGAGCCAACCAACATCACACTACCCCTAACTAAGATGGGTTTAGGACAGAGAGACCCCCAGATCTATGTCCCCTGAGTACAAGTGTTTTTAATTTGTGTATCCAGAAGGTTTCCCTCCTAGATAGGTCCTTGTCCCTATCTCCTCCTCGCCAATGAGCTGTAACATGTTCTATAGCGGAACTTTCTAACCCTTTTGGGTCCGCTTGGTGATGTATCATGAAGTGTTTGGATACAGAATGGGTCAGAATCTTCCGTCTGATGTTACCCAAGTGCTCCAGTATTCAAATTTTGACAGGCCTCGTTGTTTTGCCCACATATTGGTGGCCACAAGGGCACTCCAGCAGGTAAACAACATGGTCTGTTTGACAACTTATGTGTTTTTCAATCATAAATCTCTCATGGGTAACATGGAAGGAGACGTTGGTTGTATCTTGTGCCCTGTGTTAGCAAGCCTTACAGGTTGTACATCCAAAGAACCCCTTTACCTGTGCTAGCCAACAATTCCTGGGCTCTTCTTTTACAATGGGTAAAGCACTAGGTGCTAATCTCACCTTGATGTTATTTGCCCTACGGAATAGAACATTAGATTGTTCTGGAACAATATCCTTCCGCTATGGATCCTTTCTGACGATGTGCCAATGTTTACAATAATGTTTTTAATTTTATCGACATCTCTGTTGTAATTTTTTATAAATACCATGCCGAAGTTATATTAAATCTTAGGTATTTCTTGTATATCTTTCCTTTTCAGAAGCTCCTTCCTATCTAGACCCCGGACTTTCTCCAATGCTCTTTCTACTACACTTGGTTGGTATTCTCTCTCCAACAACCTTTCTTTCAAAAATCGGGATATTTCTCAAATTCGTTATCTTCAGAACAATATCTTTTAATCCATCAAATTTGCCCGTAAGGCATATTCTTAATCCACTGTGGATGGTGGCAGCTGGATTGCAGAATGAAAGTGTTACTATCGACAGGCTTGAAGAAAGTTTTTGTCCTTACCTTATCATCTTCAATATAAATTAAGTCAAGAAAGTCCATTTCTTTTTTGCTATGACTACATGTGAATTTAAGATTGAGCTCATTGTTATTGATGTATGTGATAAACTCCTCAAAACTTGTTTTATCTCCCCTCCACACGAACACCACATCGTCGATATATCACCACCATAGGACCAAGTTTGCACTGAGTCCCGGGTAGAACCAGATGTAAGTGTCCTCCCAGATGCCCATAAACAGAATGGCATAACTCGGCACGAACTTGGCACCCATGGTGGTACCGCACTTTTGTAACAAGAATCTTCCATGGAAGAAGAAATAATGATGGCTTAGTATAAATTGTATACCCTCTATTATGAATTCTGCTTGTACCTTAGGGAGTGTTGGATCATTCTCCAGTACCTGTCTGATCGCTTCACACCCTTGTTGATGTCCGATGGACGTGTAAAGCGATGTGACATCGCAAGTTGCCAGTGTCATGCCCTCTTCCCAAGGGAAGTCGTTCAGCAACCCCAGAATGTCCGGTGTATCTCTCAAGTAGGATCTCAAAGATCTCACATATTTCTGGAGATAGACACCGATATACTCCGACATATTCAACGTTAATGAGTCGATGCCGGATATGATCGGTCTACCCGGGGGGCTGGTTAGACTTTTGTGCCCCTTGGGAAGGAAGTAGAACACCGGTAACTTAGGGGTCTCATTCAGCAGGTATGTGAATTCTTTCTCTTTAGGTATCCCACTGTCCTTTCCTTTCACTAACAAATTCCTGAGTTCTGGGAGGAACTCATAAGTGGGGTCCTTTTTAATAATAAGATATGTCTCTACATCTCCCCAAAATTCTCTCTGATTCTTTAATATAATCTGTCCGATTCATGATTACAGCCCCCCACCCGCCCCCACCTGTACCCGCCTGTTTAATTACTCCAGGCACATGACCTCTGACCTCTAGGCTACACAATATATATATATAGGGCTGCGGTGTATTCTTTGTTCTAATACAAGACGTTTGGATTATACTACACAGTGTGCTGTCTCTTTTTGCTGGACTTTGGCCTGGTAAATATGTACCATTGAATACCTATGGGATGAGCATCTGTCTTTGCATTTACACCTGTGTGCTGACTGGCTTTGTGAGGAATATATATATATATATATATATATATATATATATATATATATCTTGTCATCATCTTCAGCCCTTGTCGCTCCACTGTTGGATGATGGTCCCACAGCTCTTCCACGTACTGTGGTTCCAAGAATTGGTGTGCGTGATTTATATATATACACACACATATATATATATACACATATACACATATACACACACACATATATATATACACATATTTTATACACATATATACACACACACATATATATATACACATATATACACATATATACACATATATACACATATATACACACACAAAACTGCCCGGGTTCCCTCTCTCGGTGGATCAGGGTGTTCCTGTCCCCAAGATGTTAACAATGACTCTTTCCTGCCCCCCCCTCCCCTCCCCCGTTATTGATGTGGCGGGGGGCAGGACCCGCGGCACGGTCCCCTCTCTCCCCCTGGTAACGGTTTTATAGCGGAGCCGCGCTCTCTGGGACAGGAGACCGGGATTTTATCCTCAGCAGAAAACGAGCCATTGATGCAGCTTTGGGGTTTTAATAGCCAGTTCTATTAATATAATCACTTCCAGGGATGCACAGGAGCAAATTCCGGGACGTTGTATGGGCGTCTGAAGCCGCGAATCCGCACTGCTCCCCGCTTTCTCTCCAACACGTTCTTTCTTTACTTAAAATATGTAAACGCAGCCGGGCTTCGGGCGCAGACATTGCGGGGGAATTAGGCGGCCACGCCTCTAAACGTCAATGTATCAAAGAATGTTCTCTGTCACTGTCCTGTGCGTGCCAGCTTGTCATTCGTGGAGTGTCCGAGGGAGGAGTTACGTGACGCACGGATTATAATGAGACTAGAATAAAATTACGCCTCTCCCCGCCCCTCTCCCCTCCTCCTCTCCTCTTCTCCTCCCCCCCCCCCCCCCCCCCCCCCCCCCCTCCCTCCTCCCCTCCTCCTCTCCTCCTCTCCTCCTCTCCTCCTCTCCTCCTCTCCTCCTCTCCTCCTCTCCTCCTCTCCTCCTCTCCTCCTCTCCTCCTCTCCTCCTCTCCTCCTCTCCTCCTCTCCTCCTCTCCTCCTCTCCTCCTCTCCTCCTCTCCTCCTCTCCTCCTCTCCTCCTCTCCTCCTCTCCTCCTCTCGCAGCTCAGTAAGTAAAGACACTGACTCTATATACAATGACGCAGCGTGTGCAGCAGGGGATCCTGGTTCAATCCCCAGCATCAGCTCCTTGTGAAATTGGGTAAATCACTTTATCTCCCTGTGCCTCAGGCACTAAAAACATAGATTGTAAGCTCTGCGGGGCAGGGACTGTGCCTGTGACACCTGTAACATTCCTATGTGCTGCGTACCGCGCGCTGTACTGTAATTGTGACGCGCTTTGTGCCACACTACATGAAATTAAGTTATTCTCTCGTCCCCCTCCTTGCGCTCCTCTCCACTGTACCTCCCTCATTTAATATCGTATGATGTCCCCAATTCTTTTCCGCCTCTCTCCTTCCCCAGGACTCTTGCTTTCTCCGCACATGTCGACTGACTGACACTCCTTCTTTCTGCGTCTGCTTTCTGTCTAAACTTTACAGCCACCTGACTCTCCATATCTGCCACCAGGCTGTGTGCATTATGAGCTCACGCCC
Source organism: Ascaphus truei (assembly GCA_036426205.1). Classification (NCBI taxonomy): domain Eukaryota; kingdom Metazoa; phylum Chordata; class Amphibia; order Anura; family Ascaphidae; genus Ascaphus; species Ascaphus truei. The sequence goes on from WSYH01004120.1 coordinate 36,565, forward strand.
GATACATACATACAAGACCCAATGGCTTTTATCTATATTAAATGTATCACGTTCTGCGTTCTGAGCCACATGTGCTGAAGCAGGGACTGATTGAGCCACCTGTGCTGAAGCAGGGATATCCTTAAAACCTGACCTGTTGGGGGGTCTTGAGGACTGGAGTTGAGCGCCCCTGATCTAAAACACTGAAGAAAGAGGCTGAGATGGACGGGACATTGTGCAGCGAGGTAAGGCCCCAACGGCAGTGAGGGGGTTAACCTTAGAAGGCGCCCGGCGCTCACAAGATCACATCAGAAGAGGGATCACGGATCTGATTTGGCTGCTTATGGAAATATGAATCGGTCCCTTGTCCTGGGGCCGGTGAGAAGGGACATGTCCCCGCGGGGAGGGGGACAATTACCGTGATTAGAAACATCAGGTCGGAAATGAGAAATGACAGAGGTCCGTGTGCCTTCCCCCCGCAGAGCATCGCGCGCACGCTGCCATCTTCCAGTCTAGGAGAAAACCTGCGTGACATATACGTGTATCCATGTTTGTTTGCCGTTATAGCGAATAAAACCAGCACATCCGCAGGTCTGCAGCGCTGCCTGTCCCTGTTATCTCTTAGCATACAATGCTTCCACAGCAGCCAGGGATTCTGGGTAATGACATGCAAATGAGCACACTGTGTCACTTTTTGCTTCAAATCCATTTTAACATGGACTCCCCTTACAGAAACCTCTGCAGATTGTTGCCAGGGCCCTGCAGAGCATCGATCCATCCATATTGTCTTCCCGAAGAGGTCAGCTCAACAGGTGCGTCAATTGCCCCCACAGATTTGACAGAGGAGGACTCCCCCCTCCCCCTCGGCATTCTGGGGTTTGTAGTCCTGTTCTTGGTATTTGGGAAAGCAGAACTACAAATCCCTTAAATGTCTGTGGGTCAGAAATCAAAACCCAGGACTGGACTCAGCTGTCCAGAACATTTGGAGTCAACAGACAGGTAATGACATAGGTAGGGGGGGACACTGACAGGTAATGATATAGGTAGGGGGGGACACTGACAGGTAATGACATTGGTAAGGGGACACACTGACAGGTAAACTCCTGCTCACACACGGGCCGTTACTCCTGCTCACACACGGGCCGTTACTCCTGCTCACACACGGGCCGTTACTCCTGCTCACACACGGGCCGTTACTCCTGCTCACACACGGGCTGTTACTCCTGCTCACACACGGGCTGCCTCACATGTACAGAGCTTTCCAACCCTCACAGGTCTCTTCTTCACATGTACGGAGCTATCCAAACCTCACAGGTCTCTTCTTTAAGTGTACTAATAAAGAGAAGTGTTAGGTTTGTAAAGCTCTGGATAAAGGTTGTAAAAGCTGTCTGTGTGTAGGGTTACTGGCTCTGCACTTCTTTAACCCTGGCTGTGCTGAAAAGCTGCGTAATGCGGCAGGCATACGTTTATAGGCATCCATGTTGTAACAGATGTGTGAGCGCTCATTTGCATGTCATTTCCCAGAATCCCTGGCTGTAGTGGAAGCACGGTATGTTAAGAGATAATGGGGAAGGGCAGGGTTTGCAGACCTGGCTGAGGCGTGGGAATGCACTCACACGGAGGATTCTTATTTGCTGCACACTTTCTATTTAAAAGAAAACGGGTTTATTTCCGGAAGCTGCCCGCCCTTTCTCCCTTTTTTAAGCATAAATATGATATACGTCTTCCTTAGGCATGTTTAGCGCAGATGTCCCCCAATATCACCACTACTGGTTTATTACAGAGGCCGTTCGACCTAGTGGCTGATTTATAATTTTATTTTTAATACATTCTTAGTGTAATTATCATCCTTAGAAAGATACCTTACCCTTAAAGTTGTAACGACTAGGAGTCACTTATTGTTGGGAGCACACCCTAAGCAGTTTGTAAACAAAGGAACAAAGCGAAGATAACAATGTTAATGACCGCAGCTTGTGTCGTGGTGATAAGATCACTTCCCAAACATCAGAAAACCATTTGGAAAATTTAAAAGTTGTCTAGTTTTTTTGGGGGGGGGAGGGTTGTTAATCAGCTGCAGGGGTTCTCAACTCCAGTCCTCAAGACCCCACCCAACAGGTCGGGTTTTCAGGATATCCCTGCTTCAGCACAGGTGGCTCAATGAGTCCCTGCTTCAGCACCGGTGGCTCAATCGGAGCCACCTGGGCTGAAACTGGCTTATCCTGAAAACCTGACCTGTTGGGGGGGCTTGAGGACAGGAGTTGAGACCCCCTGATAACGTATTAACTTGCCAATGATTCAGCTCACTTTCCTCCTAGGCAGGACGGCTCCTTTAAGCCACCTGGGACACTCGCTGGGGGACCTGTGAGTGTGCTGTTCGCCAGACCGCCGAGGCTTGTATTGGGAGGGAATTCTCCGCGCTCCCAGCGAGAGGTTGGCACCATGTCCCACTCATACTCTATGTTTCACATGTCTTGTGGTTTGGGCTGAGAAGAGCGGGCCAGGAGTTAAAGGGACGGGGAACAGGACATTTATTGGGGCAGCCTGAGCCCTAAGGACAGTAACCTGTTTAGTAGGTTAAATGAAATCGATTATAATCCTTTTTCAAACATTTCCCTGCAAACAAATAATTTGAAGGATTTTTCTTTACCGACTAATCCCTTTTGGTGATAAGACTGTTTGCTAGTCATTCAAATTGTTCATGTAGGATGTGTTTCATTAGTAACGCAGATAAATATAAGTATCGGATCTGCTGGAATTCAGTGCTCCCAACAAGAAATGATACATAGTTACCTTAAAGGGGATTTAACCCTTTCTAAGGAAGTAAAATACACGAAGAGGTTGTTTATAAAAAAAAATGTTTGGAGCAGTTAAGTTGAACTGTCCCTTTATCTTCTATTTAATATACAGTGCAGGTTCCCCTATACAGGGCCCTGCTTACATGTAGGGTATAAAGACCCCGGTGAATGCGCTGAGGTTATTATGATACAATCCCACAGATAGAATTCCCCGATTATTTAACACCTTGCTAGTAAATGCAAAACATTCCTGGCCCCTTTGGGAGCACAGGGGTTAAACGGTTAAACAGACATTAAGGCGCAGATTCACTAAACAGTGCGGTTATATTTACTAAAGCAAATAATGTTACATTAAACACAATGTACTCCCGTAAAAAGCACGGCGTTATTGGAAATGACATGCTAATGAGCTTATTACAGCCTCAAATCTATTTATTCCATGTTTACTAAGCTCTGTTAAGGTTACTGCTGGTAAAAGAGAGAGAGAGAAAGAGAGAGAAAGAGAGAGAGAGAGAGAGACAGAGAGAGACAGAGAGAGACAGAGAGAGAAGAGACACAGAGAGACGTATGAGAGGGCCCATATTGGCCGTTCCTGTTTTAGGTCGATATTTGCCCTGATTTAACCAAGCTTAGTGAATCCAGCCCTATGTGCTTTGACTTCATTAAATATCAAATATTTGTGGGAGGCTTCGTCCCCCAGATCAGGCAGTATATGTATATCTTTCATTAACAACACATTGTTTTGATTTCCCACCTTACGGTGAAAATATGATCACAAAATGCATTAAAAATAATTATTTACAACGTTGCACTTTCTCTGTGGAGTAAATGGGGTTCATTTCGAGCAGCGTTCCTCCGTCCCCTTGTTATACAGTATAAATATCGCTGCAATAACCGCAGGAGCTCTTTAGCTCTGATGTTTAATAGAAGGAGATTTGGGGGTTTGTTGCAGATGCGTAGCACCCCTATCTCCGCTGCTCGGGCGGGATGGATGGAGAGGAGGCAGAAAGCTGAGCCCCACGACAAGGCGGAGAGGCCTCCCAGCTAATGCAAAGCAGAGGAAGAGAGAGGTGCCCCCCCCCCCCCCCCGCGGACCCCGTCCCAACTTCAAATGGGAACCTGCGCCTTCAGCCAGAGGCCTAAATAAGAAGCAGGGAGGACACAGGACGCCCTCTGTTCCCGGCTGCAGGGACAATGCTGTATTATCAGGAGCCAGGGACCTGTGTACAGCTGCGAACTTAACCTCTGAACTGCTGGTCAGTCCTGAAACGCGCCGGTCCAGGGGCAGAAGTCCTGCTGTGCGGCACGTGAAGGAATCTGTTCATCTTTGTATTGGGATAAGGGAACTTGTATCAGGAAGAAAGTAGAGCCCCTCCCCCCCCCCCCCCGCTCCTCTTAATATACAGACAGGAGCACATATTTCTCACCTCCTAAGGCCGCGCCAGTAGTGCCGGCGACGCGGTCGGCCGAAAACAAATACATTGCCACCGCCGCGTGCGCTGATAGTGCACGTGGCGGCGATGGAGCGACGCCGCCGTGGCGAAAATCTGAAGCCGGCAAAATTTGATTTTCCACGACCCTTGAACAAATCAAATTGCCGGAATCCCGTGACCCGTCGCCCGGCGAAACATTTTTGCCGGTGGCGGACGTGGGTTGGAGTCACCCGCCGTTGTCAACGTCGCCAACGAAGGCACTATAGGCACGGACATAAGGCTGAGTACAGCTGGTGATGACGCGGAGCGCTTGTGCGGGTTTACTGCAGATAAGCAGGTGCCCGATCATATGGCGGGCGTTCCAAGTCCAGCCACCGCCGTAAGTAAAGCAGAAATCGCACGCAAATACGGGAAATCGCCGTTAAAGCGGGGCCTGGCGTGTACCTGTACCTTAAAAACAGATACAGAGCCTGTAACACTGTTCAGCAAGGCTTCAGGTCGCTAAAACTGAAGTGACACGGATACTGTTGCTGATCACGTGCATATGACAAATCGCAGAACAAGCGACTAGAGTACTTGGGAGCGCTGTGAACCTTTTAGTTGAGTGAGGAGCCGATAACTTGCTGATGGGGAAATGTAGCGTTATTGGTCAGCGAAGTGCGGGGAAAAGGAGGGAGGGGAGGAGGGAGACGTGGGGACAAGGCGGACCTAATGAGAGATGCGCGTGGTAAAGGTGGAAGTCATTGGGTATGGTGGGGGAAGCGCTGTTGAGAGCTGGAGTGGACGGGTGGGATGAGCCAGTGTGGGGGACTGCTGGGGTGTGGCATGGGTGTGGATGAGCGTGGTAGATGGTGGGATATGAGCGGGTGGGAGCGATGGATGAGCGCCCGGTGGGAGGTTTCGGACGCGTGGATGGGTGGGATCGACGTGGGATGAGCGGGGGGACGCGGGGGGATGCGCAGGTGGGATGAGCGTGGTGGAACGCGGGGATGAGCGTGTGTGGGACGACGTGGATGACGCGTGGGGGACGAGGTGGGATGAAGCCTGGTGGAGTGGGTGGGACGCGGTTTAGGAGTCTGGGACGGTCGGGATCGAGCTTGGTGGGACGTGGGTTAGTGTTTGGGAGGAGCGCTTGGTGGACGGTGGGTCGAGCGCGTGGAGAGGTGGTGGAGAGTGGTGAGTGGTGGACGCGGCTGGAGATGAGCGTGTGGGACGCGGTGGGAGGGCGTTGGTGAGGAGCGGGTGGGACGCAGGGGTGGCGCGGTGCAGGTGGATGAGCGTGGGGAAGCGGTGGCGACTGACGGCTGGTGGAGACGAGTGGTGTGAGCGGGGAAGGACGGGGGTTGATGAGAGGTGGTGGCAGTGGACGCCACTGGCATACGGCGAGGGCGGTGGGGGGGATGAGCGTGTGGGACGTGGAATGAGCGGGGTGGGACGGGAGATAGGCTGGTGGGACGCATTGGTGGGAGGACCATGGTGGGAACGCGGGGGATAGCGCGGTGGGACGAGTCGGTGGGTGGTGGAGCGCCGGTGGGAAGATTGCCGGGGGACATGAGCGTGGGGGACGCGGTCTGTGGAAGATTGCGGCGGGGACGAGTTACAGACAACTGTTGGAGTTCTCTGTATTGTGGATGGGGGTGTGACTTTCCCGGTTGATGGAGGAGGAGGAAGAGGAGGAAGGAAGTGGATTGGAAGGATGGAAATAGCAGCTCACACTGCAGAGAGGGGTCTAAGGGAGCTTGAAAAGGCGGCAGCTGGCAGGTCAGAAGTCTGGGCCACCCAGCGAGAGGAAGAAGAAGCCGCAGAGAAGGGGAGTACAGAACCCATGCGGCCACGCTGCATCGCCCCCCATCCCCACTAAAAACCCCCTAATAGAGTTCACTGGTCAGTTTAACCTCTGTCCCTCTAGAGGCTGTGTGAACAAAGGGTAATTTAACCCCTTTGGTGCCCGATTCCCAACACAAGATAATCTGGAATTATTAGGATCAGGAAAAATGGGCGAGAAATGTCCTACACATCACAGTGATAACACTGCGCCGTTTCCTCTGCGGGTCCGCGGGGGGGTTAAGGGACTTCCTACGTAAAGCAGGGCAAAAATAAATAGAGATTGTAAAACGCGTCTCATTGTCTTCCAGTTTTCTTAGAAAGAAATAAAAGAATGTTAAATCACCCTTAATATTACATTTTTTTTACTCGATTGTAAACTGAATACATTCTCCTCCAGCTCACGTTCCATTCACCCTTACACTTATGTTCTGCACTTGTATCTGTTGGCTAATGATACTTTACCAATAAAAGAAGGTGTGAATTGACCTGCAGTATCGCAAACCGTTTTAGCACAAAAGAGATTATGCAAGAGTTGTTAAAACTATCCAAACTCTTTGGTTCACCATAAGAAACATAAAAAAAAAAATATTTAAAAACAATACTTGTCTGATTTTAAATGTATTTATTATTATTATGATTATGATTCTTAAAATCATCTATTTTTACATGTAACCTCTTAAACAGCCCAGAACCAGTTAGTTTTTAGGGTTAGGTGGAAGTGAAACCTTAAAGATAATGGAATCGGTATTCCAACTAATGTCTTCCTCTCATTCCAGGACTGGGCTGCAAAAAATACATTATTTTTAGGGAAACAATACCAGCTTTTTCACCTGCGGCTGCGCAAACTGTGGTTGTTACCGCGTTCCAAACAGCGCAAACACCAGTCATCGCTATTAAAAGGAATGAAGTGTAACCCGGGTGGAGGGAAACAACAGATCAGTGGGAGCTGCTATTCATAAGTCTAATTAGCAGCAGGGCCCAACAATAGGGGAGTTATAAGTGCTTTAGCACACAATGAAGGCGCACTATTTAATCAGGACCATGTTGTAGATTTGTTGTTTTCGTTTATAAAGGCGATGCGCCCTGTGCAGCCTCCAGAAGGGACCTGTGAACTCGAACGACAGCATATCGCTCATGATTCCTCTACAATCAGGCAAATATAATGGTCATTTTTTGGGAAATGTGAACATATAACACGGAGTTTAGGGGCTTCGCATGTGATATTTATTGCTACGATCCCTTATTTGTCCTGTTACCTAATTTTCTCTAAAGGAGGGTGAATCACCGAATTACATTTGTAACTAAGGGTGGATTCGTTTCCCAGTGATGGATCCACCGAGACTCCTTTGGAAGTCAAGACACGAGTCATGCAAGGCGGCCACTCGGCCAACGCGCTCTTCCAATATTACTTACAATGTTACTATCTGACCACGGCAAGCTTCCAGTCGGAGATGAGCCGCGGAAAAGCAACAATGCCGGGTCGCCTAAAAAAAAAACTTGAAAACCTAGGTTGTTCGGTCTTGGGTTTCGTTTTTTCCCGAAACTCTAAAATACGAGATAAGAACGTTGAATCGGACTATTGAATAAATAATTCAATAATAAAGACAAACGACGCGCGTCCGTCCGCGTCTCACCGCGCCCGGTTTCGGAGTCCTGTGTTCGCGGCAAAGTAACCCAACCAATGGCGAGGCTGCGGGAGAGAGACGCGACTTCCGATCTGGTTGCCAGTTGAAGCTCCGTAGAGTACATTCAGTCAGTTCATTGGGGAAGATCTGAGGTGGGTGTACGCGAGACGAGACTTAGGGATCCGGGTATCGCGAGGGAGTAACACGCAAAACACCCCGGAAAGTCACGCATCGCTTGGTGGTGTCGGTGTGTCCCAGCACGCTGGGACGCTACGCTAAAAACTTTATCACCAAGAACGAGTCTAGACCCTTGTATATCTGGTTACGCAACGGAGCTGTGATCTTTTCCTTTTGGACTTCATATTCTCTACATGTAGATCTAACTGCTTGGCATTTTTAATATAATATCTTGAATCTGTATGGACATTCATATCTGTTTTATTTTACCTATAGGCCAGATGAGGGCGATAACATTTTTTAGTGGGTCATGAAGGAGAAGTATAAATAACCAGCCAGGGGAAAGAAAAACGTTTGGGAAACGCTGAGCCTCAACTACAGAACTATTTTAACTTCAGCCGACTCCGGTCAAGAAGACGATCCCTCTGACTTCCGTCTCGAGCTTCAATCCTGCTGACAATACTGGGTGTGATCCCATACTCAGAAAAAACAAAGAGGAACGAAATCCCATTCTCACAGCCGGTGCCTGCGTTGGGACTCTTTGTTTACGTGCTATTTGAGGTGACTTTTCCAGTAGAGCCCCAGTTGGCACAATTAAAATATAAATATACAATACCGTGGGTCTGGTGTTTTGTTCAGGTCATAATAACAGACTCATGGTACTGATGCTTAATACTCAGAAGACTAAGGTCCTCCATCAACAAGCTCTCAATGAGCAGGTCCCAGCTCCGGCAATCAGATTCCCGTTGAGATACCGGAGAACATGGACATGTTCCTCACCTCGGAAGCATCTTCCGATGAAGACATCAACAAAGAAATTCAACATTACTTCACCTATGCAACTGCAGCCTTCAGTCGCCGGGAGGAAGGAGCGTTTGAAGATTAGACATCAGATCCAAAAGCAAGCGCCGTAGGTTTTATCAAACACCTATGTACGCAAGCTGAGACGTGGACTACATACACTGCGCCGACACCCTGTTATTCGAGCTCGGGTAGTCCCACGAATTCGGGTATCACGGGTGTATTGAGGGTTTGTGACTGTTTTCTGCCCTGAGTGCATTGGGGGGCAAGGGCGGTATTTTCCAGGCAGGGATTGAAGCATTTTATTCCCGCTGGCTGCAATACTGCACAGTACATATATATATACTGCATTACAATTCATGAATTTATGCCATCTGGTAGACACGCGAAGCATTGCAGCCTATTAAATCCTAATCATTATCATTTAACAGATCAGCCGCCCGTCAGCCAGGCATGAACCCAGGCTGGGAAGGCAAACGCAACGGGGCTTGTCAGAGGTGAGGAGCGGCGCATTCCAGGTATCTGCCAGGTACATACCGGGTATTTGCTCGAATAAAGTGTGTCGGTGCAGTACAGGAGAGGACATTGGCACCACTCGTGGGCGACTATCGCCCTTATCCTCCCCGGATGGAGGAAGAGTCGGTTGCAAAGGATCTCAGCATTTCAAAACCCTTCCATGATAACAGGAGGTAGAAAACAAGAGTGCGGCCGAAGCGTCGCGGATCGAGTCAACAACTCGACCGAAGCATCGCGGATCGAGTCAACAACTCGGCCGAAGCATCGCGGATCGAGTCAACAACTCGACCGAAGCATCGCGGATCGAGTCAACAACTCGGGACCTCTGCTCTCTGCTCGGAAACACGTGGCCTTATTTATGACAGAGTCTGTCAACCCTTACCGGCCTGGTCACCCCTTCTCACACCCAGAGATGAGACAATCGTCCTGGACTACGATGGATTCCCGGAGAGGGTCATGGAGCAAACACAATTGACAACCTCCGCCCCCCCTCTTCCCAACCACTCAGACCCAATTATAACTAATATATACATTAAAAGATATCTGTTCACTTTAAAAACATTTTAACCTCTTCAGCGCCCTAATGACGCATGGCGTACGACAATAACGGTGCCACCCAGGGGCCCTTATTACTCATTGTTTAGGCGCTGCACTCAACCAGAGATCTTCCGAAGAGCTGGGGGGGGTCACGCGGCTGGCACGACCCTTTGGGACTGAAAGGGTTAGTGCCTTCCACGTGTGCGATTGAACTAATCCACAGTTTCCAGGACTTATCCCATTAACTCTTTTGCTGCCAGAGTGGCCAGCAATGCAAAGCAGGAGCACGTATCTCCTCTGGGGGGCTGCCGGCGGTGTATCCCCCCCAGCAGTCCTGGCAGCCGGCTGTACGGGAAACAGTATTGGTAATAACGAGGTGGTAGGGGCTTGAAGGGAGGAGGGGGGGGTGGAGGAAAGGGGGGGGGGGGCTGGTCCCTTTTCTGCCTTTTTCCCTTATGTATATTTTACAAAATCGCCCCTTGAACTGAGAATAAAACCATCACCTACAAAGGCCCCAAGAATGCTTGTTTATTCAAGAGAACCAAACACCCCCCTGACCATTGTTAATGCAACAGGGCTAGAGGAGGGGGGGGGGATTTATGGGACAATTGGTCCTTTTAAATTGCACTGCCCCCCTCGCTCCCCTCTCAGTGGTAATTAAAGGGACCCTGCAGACACAGGCAGCTGTCCGACTGCTGCCTCCCTTCTCCTTTGATAAAGAGTTTATATGAACTTCTAAAGAGTGAATTCAGACTTCATTAGAGACAAGTACCCTGTCAGAGCAGCTGATTGGGGGGGGCACCAGAGACACCGCCCCCTGTCAGAGCAGCTGATGGAAGTGTTTGGGGGGGCACCAGAGACACCGCCCCCTGTGACAGCCAAATACAGACTCCCAAGGACCAAAACCTGGGGCATTTCTGGGGTTTTGGACCAGAAAAATGCATTTGAACGGAAAAGTGCTGATTTTATCAGTGAGACTTCGGCGTGTCCGTGAGGAACTGCTCATAAAAATCAGCGAGAGGCGCAGGAAATCAGCGAGATGCGCAGGAAATCAGCGACACGCGCAGGAAATCAGACACGTAGGAAATCAGTGAGAGTCCCAGGAAATCAGTGAGATTCGCAGGAAATCAGAGAGGCACGCAGGAAATCAGTGAGAGTCCCAGGAAATCAGTGAGAGTCCCAGGAAATCAGAGAGATGCGCAGGAAATCAGTGAGACTCCCAGGAAATCAGTGAGAGTCCCAGGAAATCAGTGAGAGTCCCAGGAAATCAGTGAGACTCCCAGGAAATCAGAGAGATGCGCAGGAAATCAGTGAGACTCCCAGAAAATCAGTGAGACTCCCAGGAAATCAGTGAGACTCCCAGGAAATCAACGAGACACACAGGAAATCAGCGAGACTCGCAGGAAATCAGCGAGAGTCACAGGATATCAGCGAGAGTCCTAGGAAATCAGCGAGACTCGCAGGAAATCAGAGAGACATGCAGGAAATCGGAGAGACATGCAGGAAATCAGAGAGACATGCAGGAAATCAGAGAGACGCGCAGGAAATCAGAGAGACGCACAGGAAATCATCGAGAGTCCCAGGAAATCAGAGATACTCGCAGTAAATCAGAGAGACTCGCAGGTAATCAGTGAGAGTCCCAGGAAGTCAGCGAGACTACCAGGAAATCAGAGACGCGCCGGTAATCAGAGACTCCCAGGAAATCAGCGAGAGTCCCAGGAAATCAGAGAGACACGCAGGAAATCAGTGACAGTCCCAGGAAATCAGCGAGATTCGCAGGAAATCAGAGAGATGCGCAGGAAATCAGTGAGACTCCCAGGAAATCAGAGAGACTCGCAAGAAATCCACGAGACACACAGGAAATCAGAGAGACTCGCACGAAATCAGCGAGACTCGCAGGATATCACTGAGAGTCCTAGGAAATCAGCGAGACTCGCAGGAAATCAGAGAGACACGCAGGAAATCAGAGAGACACGCAGGAAATCAGAGAGACACACAGGAAATCAGAGAGACGCGCAGGAAATCAGACAGACATGCAGGAAATCAGAGAGACGCGCAGGAAATCAGAGACGCGCAGGAAATCAGCGAGACGCTGAGGAAATCAGTGAGATTTGCAGGAAATCAGAGAGACGTACAGGAAATCAGAGACTCGCAGGAAATCAGTGAGATTCGCAGGAAATCAGAGAGACTCGCAGGAAATCAGAGAAACTTACATGAAATCAGAGAGACTCGCAGGAAATCAGAGAAACTCGCAGGAAATCAGAGAGACTCGCAGGAAATCAGAGAAACTCGTAGGAAATCAGAGAGACGTGCAGGAATCAGAGAGACACGCAGGAAATCAGTGAGACTCGCAGGAAATCAGCGAGACGCGCAGGAAATCAGCGAGACGGTCAGGAAATCAGCGAGACGCTCAGGAAATCAGTGAGATTCGCAGGAAATCAGAGAGACGTGCAGGAAATCAGTGAGATTCGCAGGAAATCAGCGAGACGCTCAGGAAATCAGCGAGACGCTCAGGAAATCAGTGAGATTCGCAGGAAATCAGAGAGACGTGCAGGAAATCAGAGACTCCCAGGAAATCAGTGAGATTCGCAGGAAATCAGAGACTCGCAGGAAATCAGAGAGACACGTAGGAAATCAGAGAGACTGTCAGGAAATCAGAGAGACGCACAGGAAATCAGAGAGACACGCAGCAAATCAGAGAGACGCGTAGGAAATCAGAGAGAATGTCAGGAAATCAGAGAGACTGGCAGGAAATCAGAGAGACTGGCAGGAAATCAGAGAGACTGGCAGGAAATCAGCGAGCTTCACATGCCGGCAACTGACTGATTAAGACTGTTAACCTCTTAATTTCCAGTGAGGCCTACACTCGTGTCCTCTGATAGCATCTGTGGTAGTCAGTGTGGTGGTACTCTGAGTCCCCTAATAGCGTCAGTGATAATCTTTTTTTTTTATAAGTTTGCTTTTTTATATATTTACATTATTTTATTAAATTGTTATAGCTATTTTTGTTATTCTTTGTTAGTGTTTGATGTTTATTCTTAGGGTTACACTATGATTTTTCTTTTTGTCTTTCTTGCCAGTTATGTTTGTTTGTTCTATGAGACGCCGGCCCAGAACCTTCCAAGGACTGTTTGGCGTTTGGGACGGCATCTACGATTGGTCAGAACTTGTTCACGTAATCACTTTATTATAGGCGCCGGTTGTTTGTTTTCTCATATCATCACTGATACTCTGTAATCCCTCATACTATCACTGATACTCTGCATCCCCTCATACCATCACTGATACTCTGCATCCCCTCATACCATCACTGATACTCTGCGTCCCCTCATACCATCACTGATACTCTGCGTCCCCTCATACCATCACTGATACTCTGCGTCCCCTCATACCATCACTGATACTCTGCGTCCCCTCATACCATCACTGGTACTCTGCGTCCCCTCATATCATCACTGATACTCTGCGTCCCCTCATACCATCACTGATACTCTGCGTCCCTTCGTGCCGTCACTCTTTGCTCCCTTGTTCCCCCCATTGTTTCAGGGCGCAGCCGTTGTGTGTAAATCACCCGCTCAGACAGCGCTGTTTCCACGCAGAAGAGCGTTTAATTATCCGTTGAACTCGCAATTAGAGAGAGTAATATTCCGAGACGCTCTCAGGGATCAGAGGGGCTAATGAGGGTATTAACCCCTACGTTGCTGGAGGGATTCAAAACACATAGGACCTTGTGTCCTGGGGCTGGGTTTGTGTGTGTGTGTGTGTGACTGTGTGACTGTGTGTGTGTGTGTGTGTGTGT
>WSYH01004121.1:0-13114 GCA_036426205.1 Ascaphus truei
ATCTCTGTGTGTGTGTATCTGTGTGTGTGTGTGTATCTGTGTGTGTATCTCTGTATGTGTGTGTCTGTGTGTGTGTGTGTGTGTGTGTGTGTGTGTGTGTGTGTGTATATATATATATATAAAGCTTTATGGGATAAGCACCAAAACTCATTTACTTGCATATGGTGTGCCGGCTGTGCATTGGATTCTATATATCTATCTATATATATATATATATATCTCAAACAAAACAAAAAAGAACGAAGTAGCGCCTCTAATACAGCCTATACAAAACTGTGATTAATGAAAAACAACTATAAAAGCATCCAATGGGGTGGCATATGTGGGTAAGTTAAATCCAAACTAGTATTAACCAAGGGTAATAAGTTCTATAACGTATTTAAAATGTTCAATAACAAAGACCTAATACTTTAATATATAAAAATAAATAACCATAACATATAAAAAGTATATAATAAAAAATGTAAAAATTGTAATAAAAAATATGTAAAAATGAATGAAAAACCTAAAAAACCTCAGAAAGCACAAAGTCCTGTTCCAGAACAAAGCATCCAGATATATGGCAGCCCGTTTCAAAGGGGTCACTACTCCCTGTTGATATCTATGAAAAAAGAAAAGAAAAGAAACAGGCGCACACCTAGTGCATTAAAGTATAACAAATAGTTTATAGAACAATAAAAACAGTCAAATGCCCACTCACAAAAGTACAGGGTTTAAAAGCAGGTATGAGATAAGCTCTCATAAGCCAGTACTGCCGTCTGGTATCAGCAATGGAGTCCTCTCCTGTCTGCTCTCCGCATGGTCTGAGCAACCGGAAATGACGTCCCTCCGGTCGGGTGCACCACACAGGAAATCCCTCCGGGAACTAGCACCTCCACTAGCACCTCCAGTTTCTTGCTTCTGGTCAGTGAGACATCAGGGGAAGAGGATCCAGCGTTTCTTTCCTCACAGCCTCACACAGCCTGCAGCGTCTCGCAACCCGCAAAGGTAAAGTTCGTGGGGAAGTGAAAACCTCATCCTTAGCACCTGATGAAGTCATCATAGATGACGAAACGCGTAGGTGACGAAACGCGTAGATTCTCAGAGCTGGCATTTATTACAGTCTCTAGGCCATCCTCTGTACTTTCAGTTTCTCCATCAATTTAAACAGTGGGTACCTCCAATTCGTTGTCCCCTACTTGAGGTATGGGGAGTAGGTGATTCCTATGCCACACCTTTACCCGGCCTTCGGAGTCCTTGATGCGGTATACCGGGAGGCCAGGCATGTGTGATTCTACCTCATACACCCCATCTCTCCACCGATCAGCCAGCTTGTGCTTTCCGGGAATGCCTAAATTACGAAGGAGAACAGCATCCCCCGGGCGAATCTCCTTATGTCGCACCTTGTGTTCATAGCGCCTTTTGTTACCCGCATTTAATTGCGCCGCCGCCTTTTCAGCCAATTTATAGGCCTGCTGCAGGCTGTCCTGTAACCTCTGTACATAACGGAAATGCGTTCTGTTGGATACCCCATCGGTAGATATCCGCAGTCGCACATCCACAGGTAGTCGGGCTTCTCTCCCAAACATTAAGAAGTACGGAGTATACCCTGTAGACTCGTGTCGAGTATAGTTATAGGCATGCACCAACGTCTCCACATGCTTGCTCCACTCCGTCTTCTGAGAGCCTTTTAATGTCCCCAGCATGTCCAGCAGTGTTCGGTTGAACCGTTCTGGCATAGCATCCCCTTCTGGGTGGTACGGGGTAGTCCGTGACTTAGCTATGTTTAACAACTTCAGCAGTTCTCTAATGAGAGTACTCTCGAAATCCCTGCCTTGATTAGAGTGGAGTCGGTTCGGTAATCCATAATGAATGAAGTATTTCTCCCACAATACTCTAGCCACTGTCACCGCCCGTTGATCTTTGCTGGGGAACGCTTGGGCGTACCTTGTATAGTGGTCTGTAATCACTAGCACGTTACCGATGCCCCGGTTGTCTGGCTCGATACACAAGAAATCCATGCACACCAAATCCATAGGACCAGAGCTTTTCAGATGGGCCATGGGGGCCGCCCGTGTGGGGAGTGTTTTCCTCTGTATACAGCAGGTACACCTTCGGCAATGCATTTCCACTGATTCTCTCATTTTTGGCCAATAGAACCGGTCCTGAAGTATCCCGAATGTCTTGTCAACGCCCAGATGCCCATGATCATCGTGAAGGGCCCAGAGGACCATATTTCTCAGACTTTCATGCAAGAATAGTTGTCACCGATCGGGATGATTGTGGTATGGAATTACCCGGTACAATAGGCAATTGTCCAGTTCGAACTTCCCGAACTCATTCAACAATAGCTTCACCAGTTCTCTGGGGGCTTGCTTAAGAATAGAGGGGTTCTCTTGCTGCAGAGCTTGGCGAGCTAGTTCCACCACCGGATCTTGGATCTGGTGTTGCACCAATTCTTTACAGGAAATGATTTTATCTTCGGTAATGTTCACTCCTTCCAGACCTCGGTAGGCCCGGGGAATGGCTCGGGATTGACACCCTAATGAATCAGCTACTCTTAGCTCTGAGAACGCCACCTTATCGTTGACCACTGCTGCTAGCGAACATAGAGCACGTATGCCAGGCCCCGGAATTTCCTCCCATACTCCCTCATCCATGCTGGTTTGAAGCCCCGGTCTCCGTGACAGAGCATCGGCCCCTATGTTAGTGGGCCCTGGTTTATACTTAAGGTTGAACCGATAGTTGGCCAGTGCCGCCAACCACCGGAGACCTGTCGCATCCAATTTGGCGAACGTGTTGATGTAAGTCATTGGGTTATTATCTGTCCTGACTTCAAACTGTACCCCATACAAGTAATCATGTAGCTTATCCACTACAGCCCATTTGAGGGCTAGAAACTCCAGCTTGTGGACAGGATAGTTCTGTTCGCTTGGAGTTAAGCTTTGACTCGCATACGCCACTGGGCGGAGCCCTGTGTCATGTTTCTGGTGCAACACTGCTCCGAGGCCACTGAAGCTGGCATCCTTGTGTAGAACTTATTCTCGGTCGGGGTCGGCATAGGCCAGCACTGGGGCCTGCGTTAGGCTGGCTTTCAATTTCAAGAACGCTTGCTCACAAGCAGAGGTCCATTTCTCTCGAAATGGAGTTTGTGCTGTGGTGGTTTTCCTGCCGGTGTCCTCAGGACAGATTTTTAAGAGATTATTCAGGAGTTTAGCTTTGCTGGAGTAGCCCTCCACGAATCGCCGGTAGTAGCCGCAGAACCCCAGGAAGGATTGAAGTTCTTGAACGTTGTTAGGCCGGGGCCAATTCACCACTGCCTCTATCTTCCCTGGGTCGGTGGATATCCCTTCAGCTGATACAATGTGACCCACGTATGTCACGGACGTGTGGCAGAATTTGCACTTATCCAGGGACAGTTTCAACCCCTCCTTTTGAAGTCGATCCAACACCTTCATCAGCCGCTCCTCATGCTCCTCTAGCGTCTTTCCGAACACTATAATGTTGTCCAGGTACACCAAGCATTCTTGTGAGTTCAGGTCTCCCAGGACCTTTTCCATTAGCCTCTGAAAGGTGGCAGGAGCCCCGCATATCCCTTGCGGCATGCGGGTGAACTGGTAGAACCCTAGCGGGCAGATGAAGGCCTTCCTCTCCTGATCTTCCAGATCCATGGGTACTTGATAATACCCAAACCTCAAATCTAGTACACTGAACCATTTACTTCCCGTCAGGGCGTTCAAGAGGTCCTCGATGCGTGGGAGGGTGTACTGATCAGGCACCGTACGGCTGTTCAAGGTCCTATAGTCCACGCATAGGCGTACGGTCCCATTCTTTTTGCGAACCACTACGATGGGTGAGGCATAGGGACTGCGGGATCCTTGAACGATATCAGCTTCCTCCATTTCGGCTAGTAATCTCCTCACCTCTTCCACGTTTCGGGGTGCTATGCGGCGAGAATGTTCCCGAAACGGGGCAGGGTCGCTCAGTTGAATGGTATGGCGGATGCTGCGACTGCACCCTACATCCATATCACTTATGGAGAATACCCCCCGTCATTCTTCCAGTTTTGTCTGCAGTCTTCCATTCCAGCCCTCCATCAAGGGTGAATCTCCGAAGTCGAATGCCAACCTTGGGGTCACGGCATGAGTGGTGACAATCGGGCGCTCACCCACACTATTCTCCACCAGGGTTACTGGATAGATTCGACCCAATAGTTGCCGGCGATCAATGCACATGGTGTAGGGAGAAAGGTTCCATACGTACACCTGGGTTCGAGCCGGAATTTTTCCCGACCACTTCTTTATCGAGGCCAATACTTCGTAGCCGAGTCGCTGGTCATCACGGATCGAGCTTTCCAGGGAGAACAGTTGATCCTCCGGACGTCTGGCCGGATAACGACAGGCGGCAATCATCATTCTTCCTTCCCCGGGCGGGATCTCGGGTAACCCCCGCTCTTGACTATACAGAATCCCATGTTCCTCTTCGGTCGCAATCTTATCGCAAACCTCTCGCAACACTGGGCAAGCAGCTAGAGCCAGCAATGGTAGATACTTGCGGAGCACATCCTGTACGATGTCTGTGTTGGTCCCCATGATTATCGGGGCGCTGGGATAATCCTGGGGTTCTGGACATACTAAGGCCTCCACCTCCATGGGTTGATGCTTGCTTGTGTTCAACTGGGGAATGTCCAGATGTACCTTCACCACACCGTCAATAGGGTAGTCTTCATGGCTCAACCCTCTCAACCGCAAGGAGTCAGCAGATAGCAGCGGCAGCTGGTGCAAATGTTAATCGTAGAAGGGCCGATACACGATGGTCACGTGGGACCCAGTATCCATCAGCGCCGAGGTGTAGATGCCTTCAATCATCACATTATTGATGGCCGCTGGCCCTATTCGACTACTCGTCGAGGACGGGGCCACTGCTTCGTCGGTCTGCGGAGTACACAGCATAGACTTGGCCGGTCGGGACCCCGTTTTCCGTAGGATGGGGCAGTGCGCTCGAATGTGCCCCATTTTTCTGCAAGCATAGCACTGGAGATGACTGCGGTAGGAGTTGTCTCAGAAGGTCCAAAAACAGAAAAGACGGTGCAAAACAGCGCTAAAAATCACAATCCCCTATTGGGACAATAAATAAACAGTAGCAGCCAGACAAAGACTAACTGTACAGTCAGTAACTAAGCATGAAAGGAAAAAAAGATAATGTCGGCGCCAATTGAAATAGTGAAAATATTCAAACCATGTGGTGAACAGTCCAAATCAAAGTCCTTTGGTAATTGATGGTGGATGATGAACAGAATGCAAATTCTCTCCAAGACGTGACGTGATATATGAAAAAATAAATGAAAAGAGAGAGGATTATAGTGCAGTATGTCAGTATTGTGGACATAAAAACATATAATACTAACAACATATAACATACAAGACAGACTCACAACAACAACAAGCCAGACAGAAAATAATAAAAAAAAGCTATTTATTAACAACTAGTGCAGGATTCTGGAGGGTGTCACACACCAATCCGGGGGAGGGGTAAAATCGTTACCCTACTCACAGAATAAAGGATATTTGAAAGCAGTGGGACTGGAAACACTTTCTGTGGATCCAAGATGGCGACCGGAGCTCTCTCTCTGGCGTCCCCACGTGTGGCAGATGCTGTGTGGAGCTCCAGGGACGCAGGAACAGTGATGCTGCTGCACGGGCGTCGCGTCACGCTCTCTCCTCCTGCCGGTCTCCTATTCTCCTGCTCGCCTGCTCTCCAACGGGGCGGTGTGCTCCCCAACTCCAGGAATCAATTGCTTCTAAAAACGGATCTTCCCAACGCGTTTCGAGCGCATGCGCGCACTTCTTCAAGGGATGTAGCTACCCCTGAATCTGGATACTTTATATACACACAGTCCACTAATCCGATTGGTAAATATTACAAATGGCAATAAGTTAACTGTATGACTGCCAGCATGGAGGTAGCAAACAGTAAAAGCCTGGCTAAACATACATACAATACATAAGACAAAACAATACAACATTAAAACATTAAAAAACTTTAAAAATACTAAAATATTTAAATAATGAAAGGAGCTCACAGTAAGGGAATATGTTATAAAAAAGCCTTCAGTTCAAAGTCTATATTTAACCCCCTCGGTGAGAGTGTCTTCAATTCATAAATCCAGTATGCTTCCCGCATACTGGCATGATTGAGTCTATTTCCACCTCGGGGACCAGCCTGTACCTCCTCAATGGCCTGACACCTTAAGCCTATAGGGTTCTTATTGTGGCATAAAAGAAAGTGATGAGAAACACTATGTGTGACTAGTCCTTTTCTTATATTATAAATGTGTTCGTAGACACGTCTCTGGTAGGATCTCCCCGTCCTGCCAACATATTGCAATCCGCAAGGGCATTGCAGCAGATAAATTACAAAAGTTGAATGACAGTTAATAAATGTTTTTATCGGGAGGTTCTTCTTCGAGGTGACCATAGATGTAAATTGCCCCTAGCATTTTTTACTAAAGGACAAGCCACACATTCGCACAAGTAAGACAACCATTAATGTTCCCTACTCTGTTTGGCATGTTTTGTGCTGATTTTGATTACCCGCGACAGCTAGGGGCTAGTTTGATTAATTTTTAAATTATTGGCTTTACTTGGGAAAGTATTTATTATTGGCTCTTTGAGGCAAACCATGTACCTTAGCTTCATCTTAAGGATAAAGGGCCGCCAATTATAATTTATTTCCAAAATGTGCTTTAATCTTTTGGTTGGCCATGTTTTCTCTTTCTTTGTCTGTGTACTGAGGGAATAAATGTAAATTTCGATTTTGTGTATCTTCACCCAGTGCTCTTTTTACTTTGAACCTTTAAGTTGTCTCTTTAGAATGGTTATTGCAGCCATACGTTTATGTCTTCGTTTGAAGTATCGGATCTCTTATTCAATAAGGCCTTTCGAGTATTTTCTCTATGATTGAATTTTATTTTCAGACACTTTCCTCCTGCCATGGTACGTAAATGTTTATATCTCATCGCAGTTACGTTAATTTAAGACGTATAGCTGTGCCCTTCTGGATATTCGTGCCACTGTGGATTGTGGTTTTTTTCTTTGTCTTTTGTTTCTTATTTTCCGTGCTCGCGTGACATAATTCGTTCGCTGTTAACTGGCCTTGAAGATATGTCTTGGCTGCAATATAGTTGTGTTCCTAAATGTAAATGTGAAGATCCAAAAAGTCAATTACATTCCGGTGCTGAGATTACAAGTGAATTTTAGATGATAGTGATTTGATTAAGATATGTGCAAAAATCACAATGGAAGTTTGGCTACCCGACCAAACAAAAACACCAATCCTAATGTGCGCCGACCAAGCCAACAAGGCCGCTACATAGTGATTGACCAGTTGTTTCCAAATGGAACTCCTCCTCCCAACTGTCCATGAATAAATTAGCATAACTAGGAGCAAACCGCTGCCCATGGCGGTGCCACATTTCTGAATGTAGTAGTGTGAGTTAAAGGTGAAATAATTATGTGTTAAAATAAACCTAATACCATCAACCAGAAAATCCCTTTTGCCAGGTGAATAGTTGTTCACCTGTTCCAACTTGCGAGACACGGCTTGGCAGCCTAGTTGATGATCGATCACTGTGTACAGTGATGTGACATCAGCTGTGACTAATATATACCCAGGCTGCCACTCAAGATCTTTTAAAATTTGTAATACATGCGTCGTGTCTCTCAAGTAGGACCGGACACCTGTGACAATTGGTTGGAGGTGATGGTCAATGAATTGTGATAAATTAGAAGTGAGGGAAGAAATACCCGAGATGATAGGTCTCCCAGGGGGTGCAGTTAAATGTTTGTGAATTTTGGGTATAAAATAAAATAAAGGAGTGCGTGGAAATTCTGTGGATAAAAAATTAAACTCATCCTCACATATAACCCCATTCTTCAAGCCAGTAGTTAGCAGGTTACCAAGTTTGGCCTTAAATTGAACTACAGGGTCGCCTGTAAGGGGGAGGTATGTGGTCGTATCACCCAATAGTCTCATGGACTCATTGATGTAATACTCCTTATCCATGACCACAATACCCCCCCCCCTTGTCAGCACATTTGATGACTATTGAATCATTCTTTTCTAAACTGGAAACAGCTTCCTTCTCCTGTACATTAAAATTGTCATACTTGATTTTATATGTACGACATGAATTTTCAAGATCCGTATTCACCATCTCCACAAAAGAACTAACCAAGTGCCCTTGAGCAAATTTAGGAGTGGCAGCCTGGGTATATATTAGTCACAGCTGATGTCACATCACTGTACAGTGATCGATCATCAACTAGGCTGCCAAGCCGTGTCTCGCAAGTTGGAACAGGTGATCAACTATTCA
The DNA here is from genome assembly GCA_036426205.1 of Ascaphus truei. Lineage (NCBI taxonomy): Eukaryota > Metazoa > Chordata > Amphibia > Anura > Ascaphidae > Ascaphus > Ascaphus truei. The sequence continues at coordinate 8,354 of WSYH01004121.1, forward strand.
CCTGGCAAAAGGGATTTTCTGGTTGATGGTATTAGGTTTATTTTAACACATAATTATTTCACCTTTAACTCATACTACTACATTCAGAAATGTGGCACCGCCATGGGCACGCGGTTTGCGGATCCTAGTTATGTAATTTATTCATGGACAGTTGGAGGAGGAGTTCCCTCATTGGAACAACGTCCACTAGGGCGGGGCCTTGGTCTGTGGCGGCGCTACATGATGATTTGTTTTTGTGTTTGGTCGGGGTAGCCAAACTTCAACTTGATGATTTTTTGCAATATTTTAATCACAATCACTATAATCTAAAATTTCACTTGTAATTCAGCACCGAATGTATTGACTTTTTGGATCTCACTTTAATTCAGGAACACACTATATGTCACCAAGACATTCTTTCAAGCATTAAAGCGACAATTATGACACGGAGATAGCCACCACAATCCACAGTGGCTATGGAATATCCAAAAGGGCCAGCTAGTACGTCTTAATTAACGTAACTGCCGATGATCTGAACATTTAGACACAGGCAAGTGGATCTGAAAAATAATTCATCATTGAGAAAATACTCAAAGAAAGCCTTATGGAATAAAGCATTCGAATCGTCAGGGATAACATTCAAAGAGACACTTTACATCTCAATTAGAATGTAAGAAAAGAGAGACACTGAGGGGAGATACAAGAAATCAATTCATTATCACCTCAGTAAACACAACGAACATGGCCCCACAAATTAAAGCACATTTTGAAATAAATATTGGCCCACGTTTACTTAAAGCACGGAAGTTCGGGGACTTTGCCCAAAAAAGCCAAATATTACTATTCACAAGGGCCAATAATTTAAAATCGAAACTAGCCCTAGCTGTCCTATCAAACAGCACAAATCAAAAACAGATAGGGAACATTATGCGTTTCTTTACTTGTGAAAATGGTGGCTTGGTCTTTAGTAAAAATGCTAGGACAATTTACATCTATGGTCACTCTAAGAATACCCGACTAAAAACATTTATTAACTGTCATTAACTTTTGTAATTTATCGCTGCCAATGCCTGCGGATGCAATATGTTGGCAGGACGGGGAGATCCTACCAGAGACGTGTCTACGAAAACATTTATAATATAAGAAAAGGACTAGTACACATAGTGTTTTCTCATCATCTTTGATTTAGCCACAATAAGAACCCTATAGGCTTAAGGTGTCAGGCCATTGAGGAGGTACAGGCGGGGGCCCCGAGGTGGAAATAGACTCAATCATGCCAGATGCGGGAAGGGCAACTGGATTTATGAATTGAAGACCCTCTCACGAGGGGTTAATATAGATTTGAACTGAGGCTTTTTTATACACTATTCCCTTACAGTGAGCTCCCTTCCTTATTTAAATATTTTAGTATTTTAAAGTTTTTTAATGTTTTAATGTTGATTGTTGGTATATGTATTGTATGTATGTTTAGCAAGGCTTTACTGTTTGCTACCACCATTCTGGCAGTCATTACAGTTAACTTATTGCCAATTGTAATATTAACAATCGGAGTAGGGACTGTGTGTATATAAAGTATCCAGATCAGGGTAGCTAAATCCTTGAGAAGTGCGCGCATGCACACGAAACGCGTTGGGAAGATCGTTTTAGAAGCAATTGATCGGAGTTGGGAGCACACCGCCCCGTGGAGAGCAGGCGAGCAGGAGAATAGGAGACGGCGAGGCAGAGGAGAGCGTGAACGGACGACCCCGCGAGCAGCATCACTGTTCATGCGTCCCTGGAGCTCCACACAGCATCTGCCACAAGTGGGGCGACCAGAGAGAGAGCTCCGGTCGCCATCTTGGATCCACAGAAAGTGTTTCCAGTCCCACTGCTTCAAATATCTTATTCTGTGAGTAGGGGAACGATTTTAACTCCCCGGATTGGTGTGTGACACCCTCCAGTATCCTGCACTAGTTGTAATAAATAGCTTTTTTTTTTTTTTCTGTCTAGCTGGTGTTGTGTTGTGAGGCTGTCATTGTATGTTATATGTTGGTAGATTAGAGTTTTTATTGTACCAACTACTGACATACGCAACTCCATAATCCTCTCTCTTTTCATTATTTTTCATATATGCACGTTCACGTCTTGGAGAGAATTTGATTCGTTCATCATCCACCATCAATTACCAAAGGACTTTGATTTGGACTGTTCATCACTTTGTCTCAGAAGGTCGGCGATGCTCGCCCCGAAGTGGGCCGCTCCCTGGAGGCTGCAGGCACTTCCAGGTCCTCCTTCTTCAGGTTCGCATCCCCGGGCGCCTCAGTATTAGCATCCGACTTCCTGGTGTCTTTAGCCGCAACCACCGCCTTCTTTCCCGGGGTCAGCTCACGCCCCAGTAGCACAGTCTCATGGGCCTGAACCCGATCCATCAAGTCGTCAAACGCCAGTGCTTGCCCCGGTGTGAGACAGCCGCTAACGCGTACAGACACCGGGTGCAAGGGGAGGAGTCCCCTCAGTAGCTGGGTGGTGCGTAGTCCGTCGGCATCCATCTTCTGCACCACCCGCTTCCTCACCAGGGTCCACAGGTCCAGATGCAACCGTCGAAAGAAGTCAGACACCATCTCTCCTTCTTTCTGGGCCAGAGCGTGGAACCTGGCCATTAGCGCAAAGGCATCCACAGGAACCCCATACACTTTGGTCAGGCAGTGCCAGCCTCGTCAGCTTACGGGTGGTCGTCCCGATAGAAAGTGCACCATGTGGGACGCTGGGGCCCTCAGGTATTCAATTATGCACTGCCTCCGGACGGCATCTGTGCATGACCATTCGGGTAGTACCTGTTCTGTGTGGTCCAGCCATTCCTCGAACTCGACTTCTCCCAGTGGAGTGGGTTTGTCCCCAGAAAACGCCTTCAGTTTTCGGTATTGGAGGGACTGTATAGTGTGGTGAATGGCTTCTGCTAGCGCAGGGATGGAGGCGTTATCTGGCAGGCTACTCCCAGCATGTGAATAGGCGTCTAGCCTTGACAGGCTGGTTCTGCTCAGCGCGGGCCTAATGGCCGAGGGAGTGAACGAAGTGCCTAGGCCCATTGCGGTGGGCCACCGGGGGTTCAAACTGTTCTCAGGGGTGCGATCAGAGCTGGTTGTGACGGTACCTAACGAGCCGGGGTATCCCCTCTGGGGTGTGGACGCAACCAGTGGTTCGGTGGAATCCACCTGTACTATCGGACAGTGGATGCCGGGAGCCTTGGGCAGAAGTAATACTAATGGCAGGGCTTTGGGGCATATGTCCTGGTCAGTGACAAATAGTATTTTGCGCCAGTCCTGTTCCCGGTCGTAATAGTGATCTTGCACTCGGGCAGTGTCCACGAGCGGGAGTTTCCTGACAAGATTGGTCACAGTGCCCAGGGAGAGGGTAGCGGGAACGTGTCCCAGGCCGAAGGCACGTGTCAGGGGAATTTCATGCCGTTGGGCCCACTTGCGCACCTCAGGCTGCAAGGGCACAAACATGTCGGGAGAAAAAATGGTTGCACAGTAATAAAAAAATATAGGGCACCCCAGGTCTGAGATCTCAGCAGCGCCTCCAAATGTAGCCCTTTTTCTGACATGCTAAAGCGACTACGGGTAACTGCACGCACCTGCGGCTCCAGGAGATCTGAGCTTCTGCTAGCTTGGAGCCTGGGGTAACACTTATAGTGTAGTGCCTCCACTTACCCAGGATCCCCGTGATGTGAGGTTGCCCTGGGCATGAAACATATACACACACATGTATGATGCAACCAACTTTACTATATGCACAATAACCTTAGCACTCTATCATATTAATACATACGCAGCATATAACCCAACACATAACATATAATGCAATATAACCTTAACGCAGCTAAATGATAATGTCCTTATAACGTGAGTGGCTCGGCGACGATCTTAATGAATATTGTCCTGTACAGTAGTGGCTCAGTCACGCTCTTAATGAGTATATCCGGGTCCCGCCACCGCGTGCCCCACACACCGTGTCCTTGCGCTAGTAGCTAGAATAACTCCATGTATTAGGCCTTTGGTCACTCACTAGTGTCCTCAAACAGTTACGCAAACAGTTACGCCTAAGGCGGGATCAGCGCCTTTTGACCGGTGTTGGTGCACTTAACGTAAATACCTTCCGGTCACAGCGGTGACCGGTAATGCTTCGAAAAGGATCAGCCAAATCCTTGCTTGTCTTTGATGTCCGCAGTGCAGCTGTCTGGTCCCAAGCAGCTCACCAGAAAACCTGCTCTGCACGCTTGTTCCTAACTGTCTACACAGTAAGGTGACTGATCGCTAGCACTATGGGCGTCCCTGCAGCACAGCAACCTACTGTGGCTCAGGGGTTGCTCCTAAGGGCCTGCGGGGTAAAGCTAGCCTATGCAGGTGGGTCACGGACCCCCTGCATGCATACACCCTCCTCCTTTACCTTCCAGAACCCCTCTGACTAGCGTGGCCTCTCGCCCACGCTTCCCTTTCCTCCTCCTGTAATTCTAGCCTTCCGATTGGCTCCTCAAGTCAGGTGACTGCCCAGGAGCTCATGGGAGTTGTAGTTTCTCCACGGAGCCTCTCTGCCTAATCTGCACAGACACACAGCTCAGCTATTACATCAGCCACTGCCTGTCTCACTCTGCTCTAACACACTGCAACACTGTTGCAGACACTCCACATGCCTCTCCCTGAACAGAGTCAAACACCAACTGTACACACACTGAACACACATATGAGGTTCCTACCACATCCTTACACACACATGAGGATTCATGCATGAGATAAAATATGTGAT
>WSYH01004121.1:13904-57046 GCA_036426205.1 Ascaphus truei
GTGTGTGTGTGTGTGTGTGTGTGTGTGTATATATATAATTTTTTCATGTGTGTGTATATATATATATATATATGTATATATATATCTCTCTATATATATATATATGTGTGTGTGTCACCACAAGTACCCAGTCACCCACCCACCGTCACCCACCCTCTCCCTCACCCACCCTTTCCCTCACAGTCACCCACCCTAACCGTCACCCAACCTTCTCTGTCACCCACCCTCTCCCTCACTCATTTATATCTGGCTTTTTTTACTAGATTAGTGAGGTCATCCAATATTTTCCTTTACACACACGCACGTAAGGAACTATGTACAATAACAAGGGCTAATTGTAGTAAAGTATAAATGTAATACAATAAATAAACGGTTATGTCTAAAACAAATGTTATTAATTCTTACTAGGAATTTATTCCATTTCTTTTTTTAAAAGGCAGGACTGAGGCGAATAGATTTTTGGGTGATTTGTCTGTATAGAGGTGTGTGTGTGTGTGTGTGTGTGTGTGTGGGTGGTGTGTGTGTGTTTGTGTTGTGTGGGTGTGTGTGTGTGTGTGTTGTGTGTGTGGTGTGTGTTTGTGTGTGTGGTGTGTGTTTGTGGTGTGTGTATGTGTTATTATATATATATATATATATATATATATATATAAGTGTCTGCCGCTGCCACAGTTAACTCCTCCCTCCGTCCGCTCCTGCTCCATTCATGGTCCTCTTCTCCTCGCCCCCCAACTGCGTCTCTCTTCCCACGCTTCGCTGCAGGATGCCGTCCTTCTCTCCCTCCACTGCTGCTGCTGTCCTCTGTCGCTGCCGCTGCGACCTTCGCTAATATCCATACTACATACAATATATATGATGATATATATCTATATATATATATATATAACTTATAATATATATACATATACACACACACACACACATATACACATATATATATATATATATATATATATATTACATACATACATACACACACCAGAATATATGAGTTCTTCAGTATTTGTTGATACCTTTTTTTATTTGGACCAAGAATTTGTGTCATGGGACAAGCTTTCAAGAGTTTTCCTCTCTTCCTCAGGTCAAGCAATATCATAAATATATACACACATATACATACACACTGTTTGTGCGTGTCTATGTATGTGTGCGCATGTTTGTGTGCGTGTGCGCATGTTTGTGTGCGTGTGCGCATGTTTATGTGTGGGTGTATATGTATGCGTGTGTGCATGTTTGTGCGTGTATATGTGCGTGTGCGCATGTATGTGTGCGCGTGCGCATGTTCATATGTGTGTGTATATGTGTGCGTGTGCGCATGTATATGTGCGTGTGTGTGCATGTATGTGTGCGCATGTGTATGTGTGCGTGTGCACATGTGTATGTGTGCATGTATATGCGTGCGTGTGCATGTATATCTATATCATACACACACATACATACACACCTTATCTCCGCAGGGCCCTGTGCCTGCAAAATGTCTCTGTAAAGTGCTATGTAAAACTAGCAGCGCTATACTGTACAAGAACAAGCCATTTTTAATTTTAATAACACACACATTGAATTGTACACATTCACATACACACAAAATTAAATATACATGTTGTTTACAGTATTATATATACAGATTTGATTTTAAATGAGTTGTTAATATTTAACATTAACTACACACGTGCAATGGAATAAGGTTTAATTAATTAATTCTGAGCTACTCTCCTTTTCCGCTGCTGCTGCTGCTGCTGCTGCTGCTGCTGCTGCTGCTGCTGCTGCTGCTGCTGCTGCTGCTGCTGCTGCTGCTGCTGCTGCTCTGACAGTTCTGTGGGGAAGATCATGTGACCAGGCAATGACTGATACATTTGTGCTCCATGCTTGTGCATGGCTGTGGAGGGGGCAGGACTCACAAAGGTGTGTGCCAGAGCCTGTTACAGAAAAGGAAGGGGCTGTGCCTTTCTAAAGGGTTGCTATAGAAACAAAAATGCTCGTTGCATTAGAATACATAAAAAATTGTCTTTCAAAGTTGTTTCTTTTAAAAAAGAAAATGCTACAAATATTTTCTCACAGTACAGAACTGATTTATTAAAAAAAACACACATTCATGATATTGACTGAACTGCAGCTTTAAATCCCTGGATTGTGGGGTGTGGCTGAACTTGATACTGTAGGTCATCTCTCTCCCTTACATATATAAACAGATGTAGCCAGACATACTGCTCCCGGAGTCGAGGCACGCAAAGCAAACCGTTGCGGGTCTGGGGGCAGTAATAGCCGACATCAGAACCAGATCCCCTACCGATATATTTCCTCCTGACGAGGGATGCCGCTGTCAGGATTCTTTGACTTCCCCCTGCAGCGCGAACATTAAGTCTGGCTATATCTGCATTCTCCTCGAAATGCCAGGCCACGGCCTGTCTCGTTAATTGATACCACCTGATTTATTAAAGGAAAAACTCCTATTGATTCCAATGGTATGGATTTATTTTGATAAATATGTTTCTGTTTTTGCACTGGTTATGCAACTTTAAGACATTAGTAAATAAACCCTTCTAATTTCTGGTAAATGTGTAATGTTGATAAATATAATGTACAGTATGATTTTTTTTTTAAGCTTTATCAAAATGAAGTAGCCTCAATTTGAAATTCTTTTATATGCAGGTGTTTTATTTATTTATATTTTTTTACTGTTTCTAAATTATTTAGGATCTTATTATTAAAGGAGATAAAAAAAATTGGAGGTTGCAATCACTTTTTTTACTGTTTGAAAATGCTGAGGAGCAAGGTTTAACATAGCTAATTTACCTAATGATTTTAATTAAACAATTACAGTGTATTTGCTCCTGTATCCTGATTTTACTCGCTGATATTCATAGCATGAAAATCCTTTGTCTTCTATGCCTTTTATTGACACTGTTGTAAAAGCATCAGAATTAAGCTTTAATATTGTCATGCTTCTCCATATCCTCATAACTTTAATGGCCTCATACATGATAAAACTTTTAAGAGAGAAGCAGTTCTTTAACACAGTGCACAAATACAGAAAGAGGTCTGCACAGAAAGATGTTAAATATCTTAGTTCAGTTGGCATTGAAGTATTACTTCAAAGTCTAGCTGAGCCCTGAAGATAGTAAAAAGTAATTTTAAAGACTAGTTCTTAGCAAATGTATAGATGAACCCAGGCTAACGTAGCTAGAAAATTGCATTTGCAAATGCATAAAAAATAAGTGAATTATTTTTTAAGCATGTGACATTGAAATAAATGCTCAAGCTTTGCAAAATGTTCTTCATCCTAAAGAATATACGATTTAGGCTCCGAACTGTGGAAAAGATAATTTACTATTAAAAGAGTGACATTTTAAAATCCTGTGTTTTAATGTTATACCCAAAATCTCATATTCTTTTGAGTATTATTAGTTGAGGACCCACCGACAGACACCCAAAATGGAGGTAGGCCACTGGGCCTGGAATTATTTTCCCCAATTGTTTTTCTTGTTTTTTTGTTTCTGTCATCGAGCAGGAATTATTCTTTAATGTATTTTTTTATTGGCCTTTAGGCTAGGATAGTTTTTAATTAACAATGTTATGGTTTAGCATTGAGTCTTTATTGGATGAGTGTGTTGGTTCCCTGAGGATGAGCAGGACGATCTTCACCCCGGATAAGGTGAGTAATACATTTATTTATTTTTGGTGTACAGTGATTGAAAATTTTGCTTTCTAAGACCCCATTGAAGTCTAGGTAACAATGAAAGTAAATATATTAATAGTATAGTTTTATATGGTGTGTTTATTTTTTCAAATGTATTTCTTGGTAATGCATTTTATGTAACTACTTTAATGTATTGTATGGGCAAAATCCCTATAAACCACATGGCAGGTATAGCCATGTCTTTTAAAAAGCATTAACCCATGCATTATTTCCCTCTTTAACTTTGACAGACTGCGGAGGATATGCATTGAAGTGGTCCCCACCTCTTCTGCATATAATTAGCACAAACGTCCATTAACATTAACAGGAGGCTGTCATGGGAGACCAAGTTATTTACACCTTTTTACAGGGATCATTCATTGAGCAAAACAAGGTAATTAAATAAATTGTAATTTATTCAGCATACATTCGCTTACACACAATGACACACAAATTACAGACAAAAAGACACAATTACGTTGGGACTGGGGTCGAAAACTAGACTTTCCTAGGTGCAGGGAACTCTACAGGAGAGTTTTGCCCTGACCAGGACTTAGCCCGGAATCACCTGGAACCCAAATCGTCATAAAATCCCATACGTTAATCCTACGTCCTCTTCTAAAAACTTGGTCCCTCCTGACCGCGAGTTAGTCCAAATCTATAGAACTCAAATCGGCATAAAATCCCAGCTGCGTCCGCTACAATCGTGTCTGAGAATTTGGGTGAAAAAGTCATGACTTAGACTCTGGTGGACAGACATTTCAGGCTTCAAATCGAAGCCAGGTGCTCTGCTATGTGCATAGAAGCAACTTTGAAAAGCCCGCCCACGCTACTACTACCGGGGACACAATCTGATTGACTCAAAGATTATTATAGTATTCTGAGTTTAATTAACAAAATTCAGCAACCAATCAACGCGTGGGAAAATTCCCAAGCAACCAATCAGAGCCAAGCTGGCTAGAAAAGCTGGGTCAGTGAGAAATCGGAAAAAGACAAGAGACATGCACAAGCTTGCCACCTCTCTCCCTGGCTATCTCAATGCCACTTGCTGGGCAGACTCCACCATGTCTGGCAGAGCAAGTGGCATCCTGGATGACTGCCATTGATCTCCGGACCTGATATTCTGCGTTTCCCCCCTCACCAAATGCTATTCACACCTCTGGGCTTCCTCTGGCTGCTTTGAACTCCAATGTCCAGCAGACTTTCCGGCGCCTGTGGGTTAGCTCGGGCAGTCTGTTTGCACATTGATTCTGAATGTAAAAAAAACATTACAGCACATTACATTAAAGTATATTTTTATACACTTCTGAGTCTTGGGGGACAGGGGGACAGTAAAGGAAACATGTTGTAGGTTTATTTCTATGTGCATTATTCCATTACAATTTTTTCCATCTACTTTCAGTCCCCCCTCAACCTTATATACAGTTGGGACACCCACAAACCCTTTACTGGTTGTGGGTCACCTTGGCACTAGCTGGGGTATCTCCCTTAACCTAGGGCTTCCCTCACCTACAGGAATATATATTTTATCCCTGTGCCTCATTCTACTTTCTAGGTTGTGCTGAAGCAGGGTACATTAGTGGTGAGTCACGCTTTGCGTTTTCAAGGTGAGGTATGGCCGGGACAATGTGCCTACATGTATCGAGAATCAGGCATGATTCCCGGGTACATTAATGGGGGAACCGACAACTCTGGACCCCAACCTCCTAGGCACATTCTGTCAATGGTTCCTCCACAAATCCCCCCTTGAAACACATAACCTAGCAATCCCTGCTTGCTGGAATGCCCGAAAAGGAAAAAACACAAACAGTACTTTTATTACATACAGTATAACAGAATGGTACATTGTTACTGGGCCCAAGAGCTAACTTTCTTGGAACCGTATACACGGATCATGGGTAACTAAAATGGGCTTGAACTTCATTTGAGAGCCTGGTTACCCCATCCCATCACAGAGGCCATTTTTACTTAAGAACAGCACTTAATGCGTAGTTAGTAAAATTAGAAGATACCCATTAGCACTTAACTATACATTAACCCAAATTATCGGATCATTACGTATTTCACGGACTTCTGAGGATCTACACATTAAACTTATATAACAGCTTTGTAAACATGTCCCAAAGGCTTATATACTTAGCATTGCAATGTTATAAGACACTTTCCATTGGTGGAAGATACCTTACAGTAAATTCATATGAATAGGCCATAAGATGTATTGCGGTGCCGGAAGGAGTATATTTAGAGCAACATGTACTAATGATGCTATGCTATATTACATAATTTAGTACACATGGCTCTAAATATCCAATCTAAAAAAAAATGTTTTGCTTACTGTACCTTATGAAAGGTCATCTTTCCATATCCGTATAGGCACCTCCTAAATTATCTTGGGAAGTTTGAGAGAAAAGTTTATTTTTTGGGTAGAGAACAACATGATTGAAAGAATCATGTAAAGTTTTACAGTCTTGTGTGTCTAGTTTACACATAACCATCAGAGACATTTACAGTGGCGACCAACTTTATTCGAAGTTGGCTAGTTCCGCGAATTTCGGAAAATCCGGTGATGTGCGGTTTAGTAACGTTTTCTCCCGGAGTATTTTGCGTTATTTCGCGCCCGTCATTTAAGCATTTTATTCCCGCTGGCTGCAATACTGCAATGCCGTGTAAAAACGCATGGGGGCGTTTGCGAGCTGTTGTCTCTGAAGTCTAATACCTTCGCGGTTTAACCTACAGTACACAGTCTGTGCGTGCGCACGCAGTAATAGTAAAATTGCATATTTAATTTTATTTTAAAGTACAGTACTGTACTGTACATGCTCGGACCCTGTTGGGGTGAAGTGAGGGGGTTCCTAACATCTGGGGAAAAATGAATTTTAATTCTATGGTGAGTACTGTCTTGTTGCCGTATTATTTTGGTGGGGCTGGCTGGGTACTTCTTTAGGGGGCTGACCCTTACTGTACATTAAAACTTTTCTTTTTTTTTCCTCAGCTAATGGGGGGATTTCGATGGATAATATTGTACTGTATGCTGATGTTTTCCGGACGTACAGTATACTGTACTGTGTAATAAACCCGAATAAATAAAACTATGCATTTATTCTACATGTTCAGTATCGTTTCATTAATTGTCTTCTATAGTATACTGTACAGTGGTATACAGTGCCTAACATCTATGGGCAAAAAGAATTTTATTGCTAGGTGCCCTAGAACAGAAGTTCCCACCCAAATGCCCGTGAACTTGACCGCGGCCCTAAGTAGTTCCCATGCCAATTGCGCGAATATAATGTAAAATAACCCATTCTGTGGGTCTGAGTGGGATGAAATTGACCTGGTCCTCATGCGGGAGGACCCTTGCCATAGTGGCAAAATATCAGTCTTCCAAGACCCCCGAAACCGGAGATACAAAAAGACAGTTTAAAAGCACATTACCAAAGTGGCTTTTTTTCTGCCATGCAAGTCAATGGCAGAAACCTGAACTATAGTGTGCTGTTTTGTAACTGCTAATACATGTCTTTTTGCTTTATCTGAGTGTTGCTGCTTTTGTGCCTTCTCTTATGGGAAGACAGGGTTTCTATATGTAAATATGTATATAGAAAAAGAAGGGATGATAGCGCCTACTATGATCCTAAGCTAATATAACCTAAAAAGCCATGATGAATCGCTTGCTGAAATAATAATAATATAGTGCTGACCAACCGGACAATGGAGTGAGTTCAGACTACTAAATACACTAATTCAAAACAACCTATTAACACAATATAAAATAACTAAATAAAAACAATTATAAAACAATAGACAAAAAAGTGTCCGGAGTCTTTGCAGCCTGAATATAGGGATCACCAATCCCTCAAGGATATCTAGGGAAAAAACAAAAATAAAACAGGTGCATTCCTAGTGTATTAAAGTTTCAACAATTTATATAGGACTGGAACAATATAAAATGCGCACTCACAAACATAGCTAGGACATCAGCGTTTATGAGAATAATCTCAAACCCCAGCACTGTAGCACGGATTCAACTGAGCTTCTGTTGTAATTACTGTAGGTGCCTCTCTCACTCTGCAAACCGGACTTGGAACCTCCTCTCTCACTCCGTCAACCGGATGTGGTCACTGCGCGCCGTGCACCCTTCAGTTGCGGCTCCTCCGGCTACAGGCACCACCACCACTGATTGTCCCAGCTCACACTTGGCACCTTTCAGGACTTGCGGTGTGGATCCACTGCTTTGGCTTCCCTCAGATGTGAAGGGTTTTCCGTTGTAGCGTCTCAGTGTGTGCGCAATAAAATCAATAGTTACTGCACTTGCCACTCCAAACACACCCTACGCGTTTCGTCAGAGATGACTTCATTAAGGGATAGTCTCATTGGTCAGTACACATCTTTTATAGGTTGTATAACGATTTGCACATTAATTACTAATTGTTAACAGGATACCAGATATGTTAACCTTTTTGGTGCCAAGTCAATGCATTGGTAGCTACAGGCAAAAGGGTTAAATTATGTTGCTCGGTGTGTCATAGTAAACTCCCCAAGTACAAATAGTCAATACAACGTTTATGTATAATATATATAAACTTTGTTTGTTAAAAAGGTTAACAAATGAGCACCCAATTAGTGTGGGAGGAGCGTAAAACATCCATATATTGTTTGCTGCCATTGAGAGATAAGGCACTTATTGGTATTTTTATTTGCATATTTTGCTATAAAATTACTGCCAGCCATTTTTTCTACACTCCTGCAAATCCAAAGAACATAAAGAGTTACTGTTTGAGTGCTAAATCTAAAGCATAAAACAAATTCTCAGTACAAGGTGCCAATCTCTGTAGCATAAAGCATCTATTTAGTTGTATAAATAGCTTTGTGGGCATATTTCTTCCTCTTCATGAAAATGGCAAAGCAACTCAAAATTCACTGTGTGCTGGATTCAATAAATTCTGTTAAACTTAAGTTTTCAGACCCAATACTAAAACAAGCCCCCCCCCCCGGGGGGGGGGGGGGGGGGGTTTCGGGAAGGTAATAAGGGAAGGGACAGTATATGTGTAAAACCTTTTTTTAATCTTATAGAATGCTATAAAAACAAGTAATCAACTCACATTTGGTGAGTAAAAAACAGGCAGTAGAGAGTGATTTTCGAGTCTCTCACACTCGTGTAGTCAGACGCTGATTACCAGTCCTTCGCCTCCTCGCTGTTGCTTCCGCATCACGTGACGCGGCGCGGTATGACGTGGCTCAGCTCTCGCGAGAGTTCGTCACCTTCAATGCAGGGAATCACCGCCGCAGCTCCTAGAGAATCCCTCTCTGCTCAGCTGTTCGGCGTATCTCCTCTACTGCTGTGGAAAGTGCTGGCCCTATATATAAAAACGGAGAAACGCGTAGGGCGTGGTTTACATTGAACGTAGTAGACTCATTAGAAGCAGCAGACAGCAGCAAGGAGGTGCCGGTGGCCACCTGTCCCATTATTTGCCTGCAGGGAGATCGGCAGCGCAGAGGATCGAGGCCCTGCTCCCACAGCCTACTGGACGAACTCTCGCGAGAGTGAGTGACGTCACCGCGCCGTCACGTGGTACGGATTGTCCCCATGAGCCGTGGGTGAACATAGGAATACTGAGGACTCTTCGTGGGAATACAATAACAACACACAGAGTGCCACTGCGGACTGCACATATATCAAAGTACCGTGAGTACTATGTATACATTAGGTGCAGCGAAAAAGACCTAATTAGGTTTGGAAAAATGGAGAGAGACACTCATTTAGAGACTGTGTGGAGCAATAGAGACACCCAGTGTGTTTGCTATATATAACCAGGAGCATTTCCCCTGGGGTTATTAATCTATATACTGTACCAAGGACTGTTGAAGAAATCTGCAAAGGGCTACTATCCTTTTTCTATTGAGTGTGAGATGCTCAGAATTCTCAAAAGTTTTATGTTATCTCACAGAATGTGAGTGTTTTACTTATAGTTATTTTTATTAACAATTTTAATAAACTGTGTTACACTATTTGCACTTTATCTCTCTTCCTGCATGTTAATCTATGCTGGAGATCATAACTGCTGTGGATGCCCAGCTGTTCCAGATCCATCACATAATTGTTCCAGATCCCAGAGTGGATGCAAGGCTTGATTTTATCCTATACGCTGTTAATCTATGCTGGATATCATAACTGCTGTGGATGCCCAGCTGTTCCAGATCCATCACATAATTGTTCCAGATCCCAGAGTGGATGCAAGGCTTGATTTTATCCTATACGCTGTAAGTGCATATTATACCTTCTGGCGGTTTATTTTGTCTGAACATACTACCCTATGTTTGTTTTTTCTTGTCTCCATTTGCGCCTAGGTCATTCTTTGTTAACACCATTTATCCGTTACCCAAGCCGTGTAGCGGTAGACCTTTTGGCTGCATATTGAGTCAGGGATAGTTAGACTGTAAGGGTATATACCCTCCATGATATGTGGTAATTATTTCATTTTCTAATTTCAGTGTGGTTGCGCTTATTGTATTTCTGTTTTTCATATATATATATATATATATATTTATATATATAAGATATCTTTTGAATAAACTGGTCTTTTAGTTTAACCCTTTGGCCAAAGTGTTGTAAGCCCTTGAGCCCCTCCAAGGCAGACCACGTCTCAAGGGTCCTAACACTAAAATAGATTCTTAATAACCTGTACATTACCAGGAAGAATGATTTATAATAAATCTGACAAAATTAGTTGCATAGTTCTAAGTCTGATTGAAGCGCTTATTAACCTGTATAATACCAGGAAAAGCACTCTGTATTAGATTTGTCGCAATCATACTGGATACAAGTGGAAGTCATTGCAGCCGCTGCAAATTTAGAGAGAAACAGGGTAGAGTGTGAAGAGAAGAAAAAGGGAACATGAGAAAGGGAACTAGATGTACTAATGAAAGCCCAGACTGCTTTTTTCCAAGGCAATCAAGGTAATGAGCAAAGACAGGGATATAACCAGCAGAGGGGTAACGGGAATTATAATGATTAACATGGAGAAGGAAATAACAGGAGAAGGTATGGGTCACAAATTCAGTGTTTCAATTGAGGTAAACTGCGCACCTAAAAAGAATACACAGAACCATTCCAATCAGCAATACAATAATAGGGGTGATTACCAAAACAACTACAAGGTTTTCTGAATCCACCCCCATACACAGACAATTTGTACAATTTAGGATATGAAGAATGACGTGAGGAGACAGAGGAACAGGACAGAATTATTTCACTTTTAAGACTGCAGATTACACAATATCCCTCTATTCCAGTTGACAGAACCGGCCCAAATGTTACCGTCCTTTTGGATGGTAAATAGATGTAACGCATAGCTCACCACAAACGAAGCGCGACCGTGATGCTGAGGTAGCGGATTGGATAACGCCAACCCTCAGCCATGCGGACGCGCCTAGGATGTAGAGTAGTTGTTCAAGCCAGGTCAGGGTTATAGATTGGAGAATGGTTAAGGTACTTGCCAAGTTCCAGGGTATCCGTCACGGAAGGCTTGTTTGGGTGAGGAGATGGTCTGCGACCGCCAGGATGGCAAATCCTCACACCAGAACAGTTTCTATTGGATACAGGAGCCTTATGTTCCACTATCTCAAAGGAAACTGCTCATTGTTTTAAAACCAGTAACAAACCACCCAGAATGGCCAGAGGGGTGGGTAACAAATTGATACCGCACCTGCTATCCATCCCCTTTGTACTGACAATGACAGTGGTTTACAGCACAAATTTTAATGAGCTACACTTGCCCTGTTAATTTGATGGGGAAAGATTTAATATGTAGGTTACAATGTACCAGTGACTGCTGTTCGGATGGATCTGTGTATTTACAAATACCAGGTCATGAGGAGTCCATTATGCGTTTGCCTGCCCCCAGCAAGATAATATCTGTGTGTATATTACATAGTTACATAGTTACATAGTAGATGAGGTTGAAAAAAGACTTCCGTCCATCAAGTTCAACCTATGCTATATTTAGACAACAGATACTTTATCCTATATCTAAACTTATTGATCCAGAGGAAGGCAAACAAAAAACCCCATTAAGGGGAAAAATTAATTCCTTCCTGACTCCAAGAATTGGCAATCGGATTAATCCCTGGATCAACATCCTTCCCATGTATACTTATTTGGTATATCCCTGTATACCTTTCCCATCTAAAAAGATGCCCAACCTTTTTTTGAACAAATTTATTGTATCTGCCATCACAGTCTCCATGGGTAATGAATTCCACATTTGAACTGCCCTTACTGTAAAAAAACCCTTTCCTTTGTTGCTGGTGAAATTTCCTTTCCTCCAACCTTAAGGGATGGCCCCGAGTCCTTTGTACTGCCCGTGGGATGAATAGTTCTTTTGAAAGCTCCTTGTATTGTCACTGAATATATTTGTAAATAGTTATTATATCCCCTCTTAGACGCCTCTTTTCTAATGTAAATAAATCTAATTTAGCTAGCAACTGCTCATAAGTTATAATGTCCATCCCCTTTATTAATTTGGTGGCTCTTCTCTGCACTCTCTCTCTAGGTCCCTAATGTTTTTTCTTAGGTTTTGTGCCCAAAATTGTACTCCATATTCAAGGTGTGGTCTTACTAATGCTTTGTAAAGGGGCATAATTATGTTTACTTCCCTTCCATCCATTGCCCGTTTGATGCAAGATAAGATCTTGTTTGCCTTTGCAGCTACTGCATGACATTGGGCACTATTGCTAAGCCTGCTGTCTACAAGCACTACTAAATCCTTCTCCATCAAGGATTCCCCCAATATATCTCCATTTAATTTGTAAGTCGCCTTTTTATTCTTGTATCCCAAATGCATAACCTTACATTTATCTGTATTAAACCTCATCTGCCATTTACCTGCCCACGTTTCCAGTCTCTCCAAGTCCTTCTGAAGAGAAATTACATCCTGCTCTGATTCTATTACCTTACACAATTTAGTATCGTCAGCAAAGATGGAATCTTTGCTCTCGATCCCAACCTCAAGGTCATTAATAAACAAGTTAAAAAGCAGGCGGCCCAGTACCGATCCCTGAGGTACTCCACTCACGACTTTAGCCCACCCTGAAAAAGTTCCATTTATGACAACCCTCTGTTGTCTGTCCTTTAACCAGTTTTCAATCCAGGTGCATATATTATTACTAAGTCCAACTTTCTTTATTTTATACACCAACCTTTTGTGTAAAACTGTATCAAAAGCCTTTGCAAAACCTAAGTAGATCACATCAACAGCATTACCCTGGTCTAGATTCCTACTTACCTCCTCAAAGAAACAAATAAGGTTAGTTTGGCAAGATCTATCCTTCATAAATCCATGCTGACTATTACTAATAATTTTATTTTCCATTAGGTATTCCTGAATATTATCCCGTATTAAACCTTCAAGTAGTTTCCCTACTATTGAAGTCAGGCTTACAGGTCTGTAATTTCCCGGTGGTGATCTAGCTCCCTTTCAAAATATAGGCACCACATCTGCTTTACGCCAATCTTGTGGTACTGAGCCTGTGGAAATGGAGTCCTTGAATATTAAATATAATTGTTTTGCTATTACTGAGCTTAACTCCTTGAGAACTCTTGGATGTATGCCATCGGGGCCAGGTGCCTTATTAACTTTAATTTTTTCAAGTCGCTTATGAACTTCTTCCTCAGTTAACCAATTGTTCATTAATATGGAGGTTGTGGCTTCCTCCTGCGGCACTACTATTGAACTTGATTCTTCCCTGGTAAACACAGAGGCAAAGAATTTGTTTAATACCTCAGATTTTTCCTTATCTCCAATAATCTGCCTACCCATCTCACACTGAAAGGGTCCTATATTTTCTTTTCTCATGTTTTTGTTATTAAGGTACTTAAAGAATTTTTTAGGGTTGACATTACTTTCTATTGCAATCCTTTTTTCATTATCCATTTTTGCTAATTTGATTGCCCTTTTGCAATTTGTGTTACATTCCTTATAATTCTGATACGATGTCTCTGTCCCTTCTGATTTAAAGAATCTAAACGCTTTCCTCTTCTTGTCCATTTCCTCCCCTACCTGTTTATTTAGCCACATTGCTTTTGACTTATTTCTTATATACTTATTACCCAAGGGTATAAACTGATGTGTGCTTTTCTAACAATGTTTTAAAGACTGCCCATTTGTCTTCTACATTTCTCCCTGCAAAAACATCATCCCATTGTATTACTTGTAGATTAGACCTCAGTTTATTAAAATCTGCCTTTCTAAAGTTTAACGTCTTTGTTGAACCCAAGTAATCTGTTTTTTGATAATTTATTTCAAATGAGACCATGTTATGATCACTGTTACCGAAATGTTCCAGGACTTGAATATTTGTTATTACTTCTACATTGTTTGATATGACCAAAGCCAGAACTGCCCCTCTCCTGGTTGGTTCCTCAATAATTTGGGTCATATAATTGTCTTTAACCACCCCCAAAAACCTGTTCCCTTTTGTTGTAACGCTAATCTCATTGCCCCAGTCTATGTCTGGATAATTAAAATCCCCTATTATGCAAACATGACCCAGTTTTGATGCCTTCTCCTTTTGCAATAGTATTTTAGCTTCCTCAATCTCACAGATATTTGGTGGTTTATAGCATATTCCCACAAACATTTTCTTTATATTTTTACCTCCACTGCTAATTTCTATCCACAAAGTCTCTACATTTTCATCATTCCCTTCATAGACATCATCCCTTATAATAGGTTTTAGATCCGTTTTAACATATAAACATACTATACCTCCCCTTCTATTTGTTCGATCCTTCCGAAAAAGAGAATAACCCTCTAAATTAACTGTCCAGTCATGAGTTTCATCCCACCATGTTTCCGTAATGCCTATGATATCATACTGCTCCCTTGCAGCTATTAATTCAAGCTCCTCCATTTTATCTGTCAGGCTTCTTGCATTAGCAAGCATGCATTTCAGTTTTTTTCAGCCTGTAATATTATCTTATCTGCTCCTTCCTTTCTGCGCCCACTTTGTTTAGTCTTTAGAAGTTTTCTAGTATTATCTCTATTTACTATGGGTGTCTCACTGCTTGTCAAACTTGCACTTGCCCCCATTCTACCTCCATACCACCTTGTATCCTTATCTATTCCATTTAGTTCATTATCTGTTTCATTCCCCTCCCCCCTCCATCCTAGTTTAAAATCTCCTCCAACCTTTTTAGCATTCTCCCCCCTAGCACAGAAGATCCCTCTTCATTGAGGTTCAATCCGTCCCTAGAATATAGATGGCACCTCTCAGAAAAGGAGTCCCAGTGCTCTAAAAACCCAAACCCCTCCTTCCTGCACCACTTTCTTAGCCATGCATTAACCTCCCTGATCTCTGACTGTCTCCCTGCGGTAGCGCATGGCACTGGTAATATTTCAGAAAATACAACCTTGGAGGTCTTTGCCTTAAGCTTTTGGCCTAGATCCCTGTAATCATTTTTTAGGACCCTCCATCTTTCTCTAACTTTGTCATTGGTGCCAATGTGTACCAAGACCGCCGGGTCAATCCCAGCCCCCCCCAACAATCTGTCTACCCGATCCGCAATGTGCCGAACCCGAGCACCCGGGAGACAACAAACTGTTCAGTTCATGCGGTCCTGGCAACAGATTGCCCTATCTACCTTCCTAATAATGGAGTCCCCTACCACCATAATCTTTCTTTGTATCTGATCATCCTGAGTCCCCTCTGTGCTGGAGGAACTATTCCCCTGGCTGCAAGAGGAATTAGTCTCCCCCAGCCTTGCCATTTCTGCCCCAACATTCCTAATATCTTCACTCAACATGGCAAATATTTTGGGATGTGTCAGCTCAGAAACGACCTGTCTCTCCCTATTGCCGCTGCTTCCCCTTCTAACTGTCACCCAGCTACCTACCTGCTCCTCACTAACAACAACCAAGCTACCTACCTGCTCCTCGCTAACAGCGCCACCATCTGCACCACTAGTCGAAGCAAGGGCCTGCTCAGTTAGCTATAATTCCCTTTCAAGATTGCCAATGTCCCTCAATATTGCAAGTTGCCTCTTCAGATCAGCAGTCTCTGATTCTAAAGAGACCACCCGCTCACACCTCTCACAGCGGTATACTCCATGGAACAGCTACTCCAAGTGCACATACATGTGGCAAGATGAGCATTGAGTGGCATTTTCAATCTTGCTCATTCTAGTAACTATGAAGTTTACAAGTACTAACAGTAAACTGTACTTCAATAACTATACCTTGTTTAACCGCTTCCCTGTTCAAACTGCTTCTGGTTCTAACTGCACACACTTTAAACAACCAGCACTTGAAATCAACCACACATATCAGTCAGTACACGCAAGCCACACTACAGAAAATTATGATGCCATTTTAGAACAACTACCTCATAGTTTATGGGCATTTCCTAGCAAAGGTACTGGGAACGTCTTATCTGCTGCACCAGTATGGGTTAAATTATTTCCCAACTCTGTACTCCATAGAATTTGGCAATACCCTCTCAGCAGAAATGCCATACAGGGCATAGCCCCTATTGTGGAAGAATTATTGCAAGAAGGGGTTAAAATACCCACAAGCAGTGTTTCTAACACACCAATTCTACCAGTTATCAAACCTCACTCCGACCCTCCAAAGTATAGAAAATAAACACAGAAGCGCACCAAAGGTTAAGAAAAATGTAATACACAATAAGTATAATAACAAGTAAAAACTTACATATCAAAATATATAAGTCCAGTAGAGGCCAGTGCATAGGTGATAAGTCCAAACGAGTTGGTGGGCGCAGGAGGTTAAAGCTGATGAAGCACTGAATTGTGTGAAACGCGTTGCGGAGCTCACACAGTGCATGTTGGTGTCCAGACGCTTGGTTGTACCAGTCCCATCTCTCCCACGGAGCTTTGAGCTGCTTCCATCCGCTCGCTCGAGCGGGACGTGTGCTGGGAAGGAAGTACGCAGGCGATTGGAGGGCTTCTCAACACGGGTCCTGCGACAAGCCGCAACCCGGAAGTAACATCTGAGGTTTTGTCAAGCAAGTCAGCCCCAGCGTGCGGGACTGCTCTGCGAGTTCCAGCTTATACCTCCTGCGCCCACCAACTCGTTTGGACTTATCACCTACGCACTGGCCGCTACTGGACTTATATATTTTGATATGTAAGTTTTTACTTGTTATTATACTTATTGTGTATTTCATTTTTCTTAAACTTTGGTGTGCTTCTGTGTTTATTTTCTATCATCATCTGACGTCGGAGTCTTCCTACGAAAGTCATCGGTGGAGGAGGGGTGCCTTCACATCACAGCAGCAGCAAGAGGGGAGAGTTGATCTACTTCAAGATCCCCTTTAGGAAGCATGAGTGCGGTTTGATCTTCTCCTCCAAAGTATAGGTTTGTGCAAGATCTGCGGGCGATCAATCGCATTGTGCAGCCAATTTTCCCTGTTGTCCCTAACCCGGCAACCATTTTGTCCTCCATTCCATCAACAGATGTCTATTTCACAGTAGCAGATAAATCTTCAACATTTTTTTAGCATTCCAACATACAAAGATAGCCAATACATTTTTGCATTCACATACTACAAAGGTCATCAGTACACATGGTCAAGAATACCACAAAGTTACACAGAAAGCCCTTCCTTATTTTCACAAATTCTGCAGCGGGACCTCCAGGATATACATTTACCAGATGGGTCAGTGCTAATACAATATGTAGATGACCTATTGTTAGCCTCATCCTATTTGCAAGCCTGTGAAATTGACTCAGTGGCATTGTTTAAAACCTTAGCCACAGAAGGTCGCAAAGTCAATAGGCAGAAATTAGTTATGCCCGTCAAAAATACTGTATTTGGGTCAAATTTTATCACTGGGTCACCGCTCTATTAACCCAGATAGAATTACCCTTATCCAGAGTGCACCCAGGCCACGGACACAGAAAGAAGTCCGAGGTTTTCTAGGAATGGATGGATATTGCAGACAATGTATAAGCAATTTTTCAGCTATTTCAGACCCATTACAGCAGCACACATGTAAAGGTGTAGCTGAACCAGTCCCTTGGGCTGAAGAGACTGAAGAAGCATTCTGCACGCTGAAAAATAGTTTAACATCAGCTCTTTCATTGGGCTTTACCAATTACAGCTGCGGCCGCCTTTATCCTAGTACGGCCACAGCGGCGCAACTCTGATAACCGTGGGCAGATGCAGTATGTTTTTTTTTCCGGAGTATATTGCGGCATTTTAGCGCTCATAATATTAGCATTTTATTAGCGCTGTCTGCAATACTGCATAGGCGTGTACTGTAACAGTATCACATTTCGGCATATACAGCGCTCTCCCCTCACTCGCCCCCGCACACACACAGGCTAATTTACTGCACTGCAGTATTTCAACTTCTTATCTTATCTACAGTACAGTACACCTCTCCCACACCATTCCTTTGAATGTGTGTCTTTCTGGTTTCAATCACATTCCTGCTTTATAGTTGATGATTACTGCACATGTGTCTGTAACTTCACCACTGCTTGCTTGCGAATTTCAAGAGTAAGCAACCCAAAAAAAAAATATATATATTTTTTTTCTCCTCATTTTTTATTTTTATTTTCTCCACAAGCCTGCCTAAACCATCTTCATATTATGATATTCAATCTGTGCTGTAGCTTTTGACTGTGACACTGTGCATTTGACGGCACATGGTGATTGTGTGCTTTTTATGTATTTGGGGGTGTAGGGATCAAATTATTATGATAACCTGCCTTTTGAAAATAAGTAATTTCTTTGAACTACAGTACAGCTAATCCTTCATGCAGCTGTACCCTGTACCCCCCTCCCCCATGCACACACAAGGCTCGCTCAAGGATTTGAACCTCCTATCGACAGACACGTCTCCAGAACCATTCCGTTTCTAAAGCTTGTCATTGTGTTTTTAATTGTCCGTCCCTAGCCGAGCATCACCTCTCTGCGCCTGCGTGTAATCCTCAAAACCATTCATTAATTTTCCTATTGTTGGCTTTGTGTCACCTCTCTGTAATCCTCTTTGGGAAGGGAGCTATCTGATGATTACTGCGCATGACTCACCCATCCACCCCCCAACCCTTTGAGGCTTTGTTTACGGTAACGCTTGTGATAATCCCTTCTCAAATTTGATATGTAAATCTGATTTGCACAGCTCTGTGAAATTGAGAGTTAAAAAAACCATAATCTGATTCATAAACCAAAAGATAGTACCAGCACTCTCTGTCTCACAGCTACAGATATAAGCGAATACTAGTGTAGGGAATTTGAATAATTTAATGACACTAATAGTAAACTGAAAATATAGCAACAATAGCCAATACACCAATGCATTAATAAATATTACCATAGAGCAAAAATAAAAGGGGTGGAGGGGAAAGAAGGAGAAGGGGAAAAAACATGAAACAAAAGAAAAAAATCACAATAATGGAAAAAGGAAAGCAAACTAGAGGGGTGACGTTTCGAGTGGTGACCTCTTCATCTGGCCCATTCCCCCTGGTCCCAAAGGGTCCCAGAGGTACTTCGCTAAACCTTCCCTCCCCACTGTCAAATAATCCCACACAGCTAAGGATATAAATCAAAAGTCCTTTAGAGGGCAAATCACATAAGCAGACACCAGATATCAAACAATAAATGTGAATACATGAATATTGTGAAAGACAAAGAGTACTTTGATACTGCGCTCAAGAATATGCACTGTTTACGCGGTGTGCTTCGGATCGTTGTCCTGGTAGAAACGGTGACCATCCGGGATCTCGCGTGTGATATATTCCACAATCTCAGGCACAATTTGCTCTTGGAAAAAAGCTTTATTCATGATTCCTACAACAAGAAAAGAAAAGTGCTCAAAAAGCTGCACACTAGAACAGTACAGTGCATAAGGCAAAAGCGTGTTACTTATTTTACCTTCAAAGATGACAATGCATCCTGGTCCACGCTTAGAGATGGCACCCCACACATGCATCTTCACTGGGTGTTTTGGATGTGGCTTCATAGATATGCGATCTTTTTTGTGGAATGCAAAGGTGGCAAATCTCTCCAGCGATACAGTAGACTCGTCAGTGAAGATGCAATCCAGGAATGTTTCTCCACTGTCGATCCATGCCTGGGCCAGGACCACTCTCTTGATCTTGTTAACATCCCTTATCATAGGGTACGCTCTGTAATGACAAGGAATAATTTTATAGGTACAGTACAATTTCTTAAACAAAACTTTAACCTCCTGTACTGTCCAGTACTATCCTCACACGTCCATATTTCCATCCAATTCTGTGTCTCATCTTGTTTATGCTGGTCTCGGATACAGTGAGATTGTGATTTTGCTGCAGAGTGTATTTGACTCTTAAGGCACTCTTCTCATCATTCTCTTCACATATTTTGTCGACCAGAAGAGTTGTCTCCCTACAGTGTACAGAAAAACAACAATCCGGTAAGTTACAGTGCAGTAGGCCACAAGTACAGCACATCATTTACATTAAAAATAGTATAAAATTAGATAGATCTACACAATATACAGTTCTATTAATATGCAGCAATATAAACAATAATAGATATACTGTATTATATACTGTAGTTATATAAATATACAAAAATAACTATAAAATTAGATAGATCTACACAATATATAGTTCTATTAATATGCAGCAATATAAACAATAATAGAAATACTGTATTATATACTGTAGTTATATAAATATACCGAAATAACTATACAATTAGATATAGAACATAAATGTTCCCAGCACACCAAAGAAAAATGAACTAATGAAGGATCAGCCAAAAATCAAATTTAATTAAATATATATGATGCATATAAGGTCAAACAGCAACAAAGGGACAACGTGTATATGGGGGGACAGGGACAAAGACAGGGATGGGGAAGGAAAGAGAGGGAAGGAGAGGAAGAAACAAAACACAAGAAATAAGAAGTGCAGGGCAAGTGGGGCAACGTAACGTTTCGGGATACAGACCCCTTCTTCTGGCCGTTCCCATTATAATGTAAATTGATACATGATTGTAACGTCTTCAGTCCCAAGGCCAATTTACAATGGACCACCGTGGTATTCTTTTAAACACCTGGCTTTCTTTTAAACACATTACTGAAGAGCATGCGCATTACAATTCATGAATATCTGCCATCTGGCGGATACGCGAAGAATTGAAACCAATTAAATCCGAACCATTATCAATAAATACATCAACCGCGGGTGTGAATGCAACATGAATGCGGTATGAATGCGGTCAAAATGCGGTCAGAATGCGGCATGAACGTGGTGAAGTGCGTGGCATTCGGAAAAAATCTCCGAAAAAATTTGGAGATGTTGGAGAATAAAAGGGGTTGCGGCTGTACACATTGCCTTTTACCTTATACTGCCACAAGCACAAGGGACACACCTCGGGAGTTTTAACTCAAACCCATGGCATCCGTCAGCTTCCCGTGGCTTACTACCGTACTAGGCGTGACTCGGTAGCACAGGCGTTCCCGCCTTGTCTCCGATCTGTGGCGACTGCCACAACTCTTGTAGATGCTGCCCAAGCTATTGTACAGGGACATATCTTACAGGTACATGTACCACATGCAGTATCCACATTACTTCTACGCAGATCCACACCGCTCACGAACAGCAGACTAAGTACGAGATTATATAACAGGGCTCTGAAAATATAACCGTACACCGATGCACCACACTTAATCCAGCAACACTTTTACCGTTACCTGAGGCAAGTCTCCCACACAAGTTTATCACTGACATAGACTCAATGACACAGGTCAGAGACAATCTATTTGAGGTCCCTATCATATCAGCTGATTTAGAGATCTTTGTGGATGGGTCCTCTTTTATTGACACAACTGGAACAATGTGTACAGGATATTCCTTGGTGAGCACTCCAGTGAGTGTTGGAATGCTCAGATTGCAGAATTAGTTGCTTTAACCCGTGCATGTTTTCTAGCTACGGATAAAAATGTAAACATATACACAGATTCACGCTATGCATTTGGAGTTGTACTGCTGCGGCCGAGTTTATTCGAGCATTTGCCCGGTCTCGGCCGCAGCAGTAACCTTGCGCACGCCGGAGGGTGCCGGGCGCGCGCCGAAGCCGCGGAGGAGCGCCCTCCGATCGGGGCTTTCTCCCTCCACTCGCCGGGTCCGCCGGGTCCCCCGGAACCCCCTGCCGCCGTCCCCCACATAGCGGGACACCAGGGCTCCCTCGGGGAGCCCTGGACGCGCGTGCAGGGGGCGCAGGCTCCCGATGACGTGTGACCGCGCGTCGGTGACGCGCGGCACGCCGAGGGAGTGGGGCTAGCAAGCCGGGACATGTCCCGGCTTGCGGTACTAGCCCTACTCAAATTAAACGTGTCGCCAGTGTACATGATTTTGGCACCCTCTGGCATCTGCATGGATTTATCATAGCTGCAGGTTCCCCAATACATAATGCTCAGCAGGTAAAATATTTATTGGAGGCTTTACTCCTCCCCCGCTCACTAGCTGTAATTAAAGTTGCAGTACACACAAACATTACTGACCCATTCTCACAGGGCAATGCCTTTGCTGACTCCACTGCTAAGCAGGCGGCCAGATAACCATATGTGCAGGCATATGCTCTAGCTACACAACCCACTGACACACCAGTTAATGTGCCATTAGATCTTATGTCTTTCTGCAAAACATTAACTGTTGAAGTTATTCAGGACTGTACAGCCAGGGGTTATCAATGTAAAGAGGATCTTTGGTTTGGCCCCAATAACAAACCAGGCTTACCCCCTTCTTTGGAACCATACATTTTGTGAATGGCCCATGGGTTATCCCATTTGCATAAGGGGAGTATGCTGTTATCCATCAGAATTGACTGGTTTGCCCCTAATATCGGGCCTAAAGTTAAGGAATTTTGTTCCACGTGTCACATTTGCCAACTTTACAATATTGGCAAACATGCCAACACGTCGGTACAGGTAAAATCTTGTGCCCCCAATGTCCATTTCACAGTTTGCAAATCGATTTTATCGAAATGCCTCGCAGTGTGCATTATCAATATGTCCTGGTTGTTATTTGCATGTTTTCAGGATGGGTTGAATCATACCCTTGTCAGCACGCAGACGCACGCTCAGTGGCTAAGAAGCTGCTACCTAGATATGGAATTCCACAACACATTTTTTTCAGACAAAGGGACACATTTCACTGCCGCTATAGTGCAGGAACTGGCTAAGGTTTTAGGTATTATTTACCATCTACATTGCCCATATCACCCTCAGAGTGCAGGGAAAGTTAAGAGAATCAATGGAGTTCTGAAAAATTAAATCAGCAAAATTTGTGCTGAGACCAAATTACACTGGCCAGACGCAGCGCCCCTGGTGCTTATGTAAATAAGGAGGGCTCCACAAGGCAAAACTAAATTAACCCCTCATGAAATCCTGATGGGTAGACCCATGATTAATGCAGAGAGTTTTAAATTACTGAAGCATGATCATGCTATGACTGATTATATAATTAGTGTTTATTGTGTGGAATTAATGCAATTGCTTCAGTCTCTCCATTCTCAGGTGAATGCCACACTGTCTACCAAGGAGAATACAAAGCATCATCATCTAAAAGAAGGAGACTGGGTGATGGTCAAACATTTTCTACGCAAGAACGCTCTTCATCCCAAGTGGCGTGGAGCATTCCAGGTATTACTCACCACCAACACTTCCGTAAAAGTTGCCGATTATCTTTGTGGATACACATCCCACACGTAAAGATAGTGCCAGCACCTCCATTAGTGTATTGACGGGATCTTCCCTGACCACTAACCTACATTTAATGTACAGCCACAGCCGCCTTAAACATGCAACATCACCCAGTAACAGCCGCATGTAGATCCGGTAGATCCACTCCTTCCCAGTGAACTCCAGCGGGCGCGTCCGACTGTGGAACCGGTATCAGGGTATCTGGCCGGAAGTACGGTGGCCGCCTGGGTCCTAGACACTACGAGCACTGGCAGGGAACTACGCGTTTCGCAAATTATGCTACGTCAGGTTTGACAAAGTTGAGACATTAGGGGGTCTGGCATAACAACATAACAGCATTTAGGATGAAGCCATTTTGTGTGAATATTTCAATCCGCCATCTTGTCTTGTCTCTGTGAGTCTTAATTTCTGTGTTACATTTCTGTATAAACAAATGTGTGAAGCAGAGAAGGGAATGTTTTCGCTCTTAGCTGAATTTATTGACCCTTCCTCATCCAATCAGCTTCAAATTGAAAGTGTAAACAGGCTAAAGGTTGTGAGAACCCATGAGATAAACTAGTTCTCACACAAATGCCAGGTGGCAGAATAGGCACATCCCATTTAACCCCATAATGGTTTCTAGCTGACAGGTAGTTATACAATATTATTATGTATTACAAATGACATCAGCTTTAGTATTGTTATGTATTAAAAAATGAGGTAATGTTTAGTGACGTGCAAGCCCCCCCATAAAGGGGTGGAGCTTTAGGATATAGGGTATAAATATATGGCATACCATATTTATTGTTGGGAGAGCTTTTGTTTTGAAGCTGTCTCCGTTGTGCACTTGACTTGAATAAATTCATGTGTTATTCTGTTTCAAAATAACCTCAGACTGTGTTTTTTATTTACGCTTTTCTCAGATGGCGCCCGAATAGGGACTCAATATCATCGGAATCGAGCACCCGGATGAATCACTCCTCCATCACTCAAACCTGAGCGCTCATATGAATCAAGGTAAGGCTACCTGCATTTTTAGACAAACAGCCTGATTAAATTGTTTTGAGTGGTGCGTGGAGCTGATTTTTGAACGGTGTCTTATCTGATGTGACGAGTAAGAATCCCTAGCAGTTTCACGTGAATTTATTATTCTCTGTTTCTGTATTCATTTTAAAGTGTAAGAGTTGTTAAGAGTTGTTAGGGGCTAAGGTAAGAGTCCCGTTAAAAGTTTTGGTGTTTTGGTGATGAAGGTGAGTGTTTGTATGCTTAAAGGGATTGTTTTCAGACTGTCCTGGGTTGTGATAAATATTTTTGTTGTCTGAGCAGGACGGGTCCCTGATTGTACATTTGCTCTGTTTTGTCATTTACATACCAAGTGAGTTATTCATGGAGATCTGGTTAGAAAGTCTTATCTGTATCCATGTTATAAAAGTATAAGGTTTATCAGGACTGGGTTGGACCCGCTGAAGTGATTCAAGTTTTTCTTTGGTATAGTTATGGTGAGAAAATGTGATTGGGGAACAGTCTTGTGACAGGTCCTTATTTGCATATTTACACTATTCAGAATAATAACATGCCAAAAGAGTTGTACGTAATCAGCTTGCGCTGATTATTGTAACGCTAAATTGTACAGGTCAATTAACAGTTGATTTCTGTAGAAGAAATATTGTACAGGTCACTTCAATTTGATTTATTTAACAGGGGAATAAAGGGAAACCAAAAAATCTCACAGGATTGTGTGTCTGCAGACGAAAATAATAAAGAATGAATACAGAGAACGAAAAGAGACAATATAAATATATTTTGTTGGCCAGTTTATGGCACTATTTGTACTATTATCAACAAATTGCGCAGATGTTTAAATGAAAGAGGGGTCTTTTTCTGTGGGATTGATAAGCTCAGGGAGCGCCGTCTCGTGTGTTTTTGAATCCCACAGGGAAACATACCTTACGTTAATATGAGTCAAAAGAATTATGTTGAGGGACAGAAGGGTCCCGCTGCATTAATTTGTACCATTGCCAGGACATAAGTTAATATAATAACAAGTGAAAAAGAAAGTGTTTGGAAGGGACAGAAAGTGTTATAAGTGTAAAAAGGTAGGACATGTTGCCATTAATTGCAGAGCCGCCCTAAGAGAGAGAAGAGAAGGAAAAGAATGGAATTTAAAAGGTTTGTTTGTACTGGCCACACGAATGGGTCTTTTTGAACCAGAAAATATTATTTTTCCTTCTGTTCTAATGGCAACTGGAAAGAGAATCAGAATAACAGCAGCACAGACCGCGGAAAAAAAAAACCCTTTTTCTCCAAAGGAATGTGCAAGAGATATGCAAAAAAATTAGTTTTAAAAGCAGGTTATTTATATGAGAAGCTGATTTGCTGTGTAGGAGAGAAGTTAGTGTCTATGTTCTTTGTGTGTCTGTATTGTGGTTTCTGTATTGTGTGTAAACCAGTAAAAACATGTCAATTGCATTTCTATAGGATTAGGATATGTTGGAGAGATTTTTAAGCTCGCACGTATTGTTTAAATTATATAGGGTGTGTTCATAAGTTGATCTAACCTCAGTTTAGTTAATTGTCCCATATTTATTTTTGAGAGGCCATATTTTTATTTTTGAAAGGTCATATTTTTATTTTTAGAGAGGCCATAAATTTTTTCGGTTTTATTGCTGTGGAGAGAGCTCCATTTTTTACTTTGAGCTGAAGTTTCAATCCAGTAATTAATATTTAGAAGACGGAGAAACTGTTTTGTTATCTGACTCTCAAGGTCTTTTTTTGGCGAAACGCCCGGGCTGGCAAATTGCCCAAGATAAACAAGCTCTGAAATTTTTCTTTGAGTGTCTTTAAAAAATAACGCTGTCTGTGTGTTCGGCACTGTGCAAAGAGATTATATTACAAGAAATTTAGTGTGAAGTCCTATACAAAAGCATTTGACTATTATCTGAATATGTGATATATTTTATAACTTTTAACCATTTATTTTTTCCATAGGTGTTCTATTTTATTATAAGCAGTAGTTATTGTTAAAATATTTGTAGAATGTTTTGCCAAAGTGGTGCATTGGGAGTCACCTCTCGTTTTTGGATATGTTCTAGGTATAGAGTTAAAGGATAGGTGATACCTAGTTGCAAATACAATTACATTGGTGAGCAGGGTATATATTACATGCAAGGCATTTTATATTTTTAGCAGAATAGTTACAATGGAGTGTTTGGGGTGGATGCCAGACTGGAATTGGCTAGGGGCATTTGTCTTAGTATAGTAATTGTTTAATTGGGAGTGAACACATTTTTGTCCATGACTTTGGATAGTAGTGTATTACAGTGTATGACTTTATATATATAGCGTCAAAAATGTTCTCAGCACTTCATAAAGAATACAGTAGAGGAAATTATAATAGAATAGTAAGTGCAGCAAAATCAGACAATAGGAAAGGAAATCCCTGCCCTTAAGAGCTTATAATCTAAGGTTTAAGGGAAATTTACAGAGATAGCAGGTGAGGGAATAAGTGCTGTAGATGGCAGTGCTTGGCCACAATGGGTTTGGTAGGAGTGACTGTGTGTGAAAAAATAGCCATGAGTGCAGGCTATTGGGATGTTTAATTTGTGGGGCAAGTTTTAAGGTTAGTTAGTATTTTAGATAGAGAGATGTGCCTAAAGGAGGCACCAAAGATCCCTTCTAAGAGGCGCACAGCAAACCTTTATAATATATTTTGGTCAGGGGTGAATTGATATATACATAAAATAAAAAAGGTTTATTAAATAACTTCGTTAAAATCGTGTTGTGTAGTGTGATGTGTATGACACAGATAAAAATAGACTGGTTAAGTCTATAGTACTACTCTGTTATCCTAGTCACTACCAATAGTGAACAATGCTAAAGTGATGGTTTCACACAGGTTGCACTCATATGAGAGCTTATCAGGATGTAAAGGTGTTACTGCTTACCGCTAAATTCCTAAGTCCAAACTAATATTTGTACAGTACAATCCGTTGTTATCGGTGCTAAACTAGACTTTGTAGAACTGAATAGGCAGGGGATAACTGCTGGCAGAGGATAGCCCGTAAGTAAGGCTCTCAATGGGCTAAAACTGTACTAGTGTCATTAACGTGGGCCCCTGTAGGGTTCTGAAGGCAAACACACAACCAAGAGGGTAAGTGAAATTAGCTGTTCTAGTGTTTAACCTCTTCGCACATATATAGTTACTGCTGCCAGATATTGTTTAAATGAATCAGATACCCCAGCTGCATATAGTTAAGTGCTGGATCTTAGGCAGGGAATGTGTATATGTTCTTCTAAGAGGCTCCACTAGAAACGGATCAGGTATTTGTTATGCAGTATGGGATATTCCCCTCTGTGTATCATCACATATCTGTAGTGTGCAATTACACTCCAGTGCTGGCAGAGTTCACGATGTCACACTGTACAGGACAAGCTCTCATATGAGTGCAACCTGTGTGAAACCATCACTTTAGCATTGTTCACTATTGGTAGTGACTAGGATAACAGAGTAGTACTATAGACTTAACCATGTCTATTTTATCTGTGTCAACACCATCACACTACACAACACGATTTTAACGAAGTTATTTAATAAACCTTTTTTATTTATGTATATATCAATTCACCCCTGACCAAATTATATTATAAAGGTTTGCTGTGCGCCTCTTAGAAGGGATCTTTGGTGCCTCCTTTAGGCACATCTCTCTATCTCGATACCCACACTCCCTCGGCAGCACGCTAACAACATCTAGGGGTTTCTGAGCGAGATTCCTCTCTACAGTACTCGCATTTACCCGCAGGTCCTCTCTATCCTGCTTTCCACCTCAGCTCCCCCTTTCACTCTTCTAGTGTTACAGCCATATATATATAATGGCAGGCTTCCTATCCAGGACTATGGATTTTAACGACTGGGAAGCTGACTCAGAAAACATCTTTTCTGTCACACATACTCCTCAAGAAGAACCCACTGTTAATAATATAAAATTGTATTTTCAAAATATGGAGCGATTATACAAAAAGCAATCACGCCTATGGTGGGAGGTCTGTAGCCTACAAAAGTACGAAAAAAACAAAATGATACCGAGAGGTTTGAGAGTCAATCTTTCACCGTCTTATCACAACCAACAGGATGCTTTCATTAAAAAATGGGATGACATAATAAGCAAATGCTCTCATGATCTAATGACTTTACTTATTCATAATGAACTCATAGAGCTTAAAAAGGTTAACTTCGAGGTGGAGAAAAACAAAAAAGAAGCATCTCAGTGGAAGGAATCTCCTAATTTTGAGAAATTTGAAAATATCCTTCAAAAAACAACGGATCAATACGTTAAGGGAATTAAAGAAAGGAAACACACTAAGTACCTTAGAGACAGTGGAGATTTCGCTAGGGGTAAGATTTACCGACACCATTTTCAAGCAGAAAAGGCTAAAATGCAAGAACATAGCGATTCATCCACTGACTGGGAGATGTCTGAGACTGACGAAAGCTCGAGCTATCAAAATAAAGTCATGACAAGGTCAAAAACAAGCAAAGAGAAAACTACTACACAGGCAGAAACTCATTTTTTAGACCAGGCCCAGGACGCCATAGACTATGGACCCGAAAGACACGGAGAGGAGGGATATTGGAGAGGAAGAGGAAGAGGCAGGTGGTCCAATCACAGAAGACAAAGGAAAAGGAGATATTAATAAATAATACCACCACAAACAATCAGGGCAAGATCATTAATCTTTCAAAAGTGACCCTGACAGATGCACAAGTTAGCCTTTTGGAGAAAGGCCTTTCCTATGTCCCCACGAATAATTTCGATCTTTTTGAATCGGTAAAGGATGTCAATCTCTTTGCCCGCAAAATGTTATTGCACAAATATTTCAAACAAAGAGAACGCAACATGCCACCTAATGAGTTCACAGAACTGTTACAAACCCAAGATCAGGGACTCCTTACTGATCTAATGGACCTCCTTGATGAGGGGGAAAAAAACCCAGGGGATGGACCACACACCCAACTTAAACCACAAAGTCGCTTCACCCCTCACCAAGATACATGTGCCAATATCTCCACTTTCCTTAATTTAGTTATCAGCGATCTGGAGGGTCTAAAATCAACAAAAAAACAAAACAACCTGAATCAACAGGAACTCAATGCACTGAAAGAGATAAAAGAAATGTCTGAAATAACAATCAACCAGCAGACAAAGGAGGCAACCTAGTCATACTGAGAACCGAGGACTATCTAGCTGAGAATTATAGACTACTAAGAGACAAACAATGTTACAGGATTCTCCCAAAAGATCCCACTGAAATATTTCAAAAAGCTCTGGATGAGATACTGGAAAGGGGCATAACAACAAAGGTGATAACAACCAAAGAACGTGAGTTTATGACACCAAAACAACCAACCATTGCCACGTTCTACAGCATCCCTAAAATACATAAGAAAATCATTAAACCTCCAGGTAGACCGATAGTCTCTGGAATCGGTTCCCTCACCGAAAACTCCAGTATCTACATTGACAAAGTGTTGAGAAAATTTGTGACAGCTATGCCATCGTTTGTATAGGACACAAAGGATGTCCTGAATAGACTGGAAGGGATACAGGTTACACCTGACACCTTATTAGTGAGCTTCGATGTTGAATCCCTGTACACAAGTATAAAACATGACATTGGCCTAATGGCAGTCGAACATTTTCTCTCGTCCCGCAGCCGCCTCTTCTCTGATCATAATCAATTTGTTGTAGAGCTATTGGAAATTGTACTACGACACAATTACTTTTTATTCAACTCAAAGTACTACCTCCAAATACAAGGCACAGCCATGGGGACTACGTGTGCCCCTACGTATGCCAACCTGTATCTAGGTTGGTGGGAGGAGGTTAGTGTCTTCTCCGAAGGTATGTCACTATACACTGATCGTGTAGACCTGTGGATCCGCTACATAGATGACATCCTACTACTTTGGAGAGGATCCAAAAAGGAGCTAGAAACCTTTCTGTGTGTACTAAATTCCAATGATCACAATCTAAAGCTCACTTCGGAGATAAGTGCTACAGAAATCACGTTCCTGGACCTGTGTATTACTGTAAATGATGATGGATATTTATCCACAAGCAATTTCAAGAAAAAAACTGCCACTAACAGCTATTTAAAAGCTGACAGTTTTCATCCTCAACCTCTCATTAGAGGTATCCCCACAGGCCAATACTTGCGCCTCAGAAGGAATTGTTCAGACACTCAAACCTTTAAAAGGCAAAGTATGGAAATGAGGGACAATTTCCTTGCGAGGGGATACTCAAAACGACAACTAAAGACAGCGTACCATCGGGCCATCAGCACCACACGCCATGATCTCCTTAAAACTAAGTCACAAGAGAAATCAAATATGAAAGAAATTAGATGCATCACAACATACCACAATCAGTGGAGAGATATTAATAGTATCCTATCCAAGCATTGGCATATACTAACTTGTGACAACGACCTGAAATTGGTCCTAAAAATCGTCCGTCAATTGTATGGAGACGATCAGCTAATATCAAGGACCAAGTGGTGCACAGTCATTTCTCTGTAAAAAATAAAAGAAGCAAAACGTGGCTTAGCATACAAGGATATTACAAATGTCATGGCTGCAAAGCCTGT
The DNA here is from genome assembly GCA_036426205.1 of Ascaphus truei. NCBI lineage: Eukaryota > Metazoa > Chordata > Amphibia > Anura > Ascaphidae > Ascaphus > Ascaphus truei. The sequence continues at coordinate 44,915 of WSYH01004121.1, forward strand.
ACCTACATGAAGGAAAGTAAACAGTTTACCAACACTGGGGATACAAAGCCGTTCAAGATCAAACAATTGATGAATCGCAAAAGTTCGGGTATCATCTATCTGATCACCTGCACATGTGGCAAGAAATATGTTGGAAAAACCAAACGAGAACTGAGACGCAGGGTTTTGGAACACATTGGAGCCATAAGAAATTCACTGGACACCCCTGTCTCTCGCCACGTCAGAGAATTCCATGCAGGACAGATCAACACCCTGACATTCCAAGGAATAGACCACATACCACCCAGTATTCGCAGAGGAAACTGGGACAAAAAGCTATTGCAATGTGAAGCCAGATGGATCTATCTCCTTAATACACACTATCCGTCTGGTATGAATGAGGGCTTTGTATTCACCCCCTTCCTCTAACACCTTTCAACTTAGTAGACAGGCTGTCTATGCTCTATGTTTTTGCATCATCTAGAGACAGTGTATGTGCTTCTCAAAATGTATTATCATGGTCAGGATGACTTTTAAATACATCGCACATGTGGGATGCAGTACCTCTGCACCACCACTATCAATCTCGGCAACTAAGCGTCCCGCGGCTACCATGGTAACCGCCGGGTATAAAGGGGCCGCCAGGGACGTAGACACGCCCACCCCGGAAGAAGTCGCAAGAAGCGACGAAACATGCCGCATGTCGGGTCTTTGCCGACATAGTACTACTTGTGCACCATATAGCACGATCTATTAACTAACTCATGGTATTAATACTGGCTACCTGTATGCTGAACAATGCTCATGGTTATTATCACTGATACACCCATTTAAAGAGGTGTTTGTAACTTGTTTATTGCTGTGCTCTTATCACTCGGTGAACAGAAGAACCTTGGAGAGACTTACCACATTATTTGCAGCAAGCCTGCCCTGTGCAGCGTGACACTGCGGTTTTGTCCTGCATTACAGTTTTAATGTACACTACCAGTATATGCTAATACATAGAGGGAACCACCCCACAGTATATATATCCGCAGGAACAATCTGCCCCGTTTCTGGGTATATACATGCAGTGAAAACCTGACCCGTTTTCAGCAGAGATACTCACTGTGCACTGAGGAAGCAGACACACCTCCTCTGCCTAAGAACTAGCATTTAACCATATGCAGCTGGACATTTGATCCACTCCAACGAGATTACACCGGGTTCAGGGCTAGAAACTTTCTCAGCAGAGATCTATACCTTACCTGTTCAAACTCTGCCCCGTTTGTGACAAAGTAACGATCTATTAACTAACTCATGGTATTAACACTTGCTACATGTATGCTGAACAATGTTCATGGTTACTATAACTGATACACCCACTTAAAGAGGTGTTTGTAACTTGTTTTTTGCTGTGCCTATATCACCCGGTGAACAGAGGAGCTCTGGAGAGACTTACCACATTTGCAGCAATCCTGCCTTGTGCAGTGTGACACTGCAATTTTGTCCTGCATTACGGTTTAATTGTACTCTGCCAGTATATGCTAACATATAGAGGGAACCACCACACAGTATATATTTATCTGCAGGAACAATTTACCCTGTCTCTGGGTATATACATGCAGTGAAAACCTGACCCGTTTTTCAGCAGAAATACTTACTGTGTACTGAGGAAACAGACACACCTCCTCTGCCGAAGAACTAGCATTTAACCATATGCAGTTGGACATTTGATCTACTCCAACGAAACTATACTGGGTTCAGACCTAGAAACTTTCTCAGCAGAGATCTAAACCTTACCTGTTCAAACTCTGCCCCTTTTGTGACAAAGTAACATTATTTGTAGCAAGCTTGTCCTGTACAGTGTGACATCGTGAACTCTGCCAGCACTGGAGTGTAATTGCACACTACAGATATGTGATGATACACAGAGGGGAATACCCCATACTGCATAACAAATACCTGATCCGTTTCTAGTGGAGCCTCTTAGGAAGAACATATTACAACTTTCCTGCCTAAGATCCAGCACTAACTATATGCAGGCTGGGTATCTGATCATTTAAACAATATCTGGCAGTAACTATATATTGCGAAGAGGTTAAACACTAGAACAGCTAATTTCACTTACCCCTTTGGCTGTGTGTTTTGCCTCAGAACCCTACAGGGACCATGTTAATGACCCTAGTACAGTTTTTAGCCCATTGAGGACCTTACTTTACTGGGCTATCCTCTGCCAGCAGTTATCCCCTGCCTATTCAGGTCTACAAATTCTAGTTTAGCACCGATAACAACGGATGTCCACTATTAAGGTTGGACTTAGAATCAGCTGTAAGCAGTAACACTTTACATCCTGATAAGCTCTCATATGAGTGCAACCTGTGTGAAACATCACTTTAGCATTGTCACTATTGGTAGTGACTAGGATAACAGAGTAGTACTATAGACTTACCAGTCTATTTTTAATCTGTGTCATACACATCACACCTACACAACACGACTTTAACACGAAGTTTTTAATAAACCTTTTTTATTTTATGTATATATCAATTCACCCCTTACCAGATTATATTATAAAGGTTTGCTGTGCGCCTCTTAGAAGGGATCTTTGGTGCCTCCTTTAGGCACATCTCTCTATCTCGATACCCACACTCCCTCGGCAGCACGCTAACAACATCTAGGGGTTTCTGAGCGAGGTTCCTCTCTACAGTACTAGTTAGTATTTTATGAATAGGTTGATACCATTTGCATCGGTGGAGATGATAGTGAGGCATGAATGAGAGCAAGTGTGTATTGGGAGAAGAGATATTGGTCTATAGTTTGAGACAATGTTTTTGTCCCCACTTTTGAAGATTGGGACAGCTCTGGTAGTTTTCCAGGTCTTAATGGATATGGCCTGTAGACAGGATAGAGTTGATTATGGAAGCAATTGGTTTGACAATGGCTGAGGCCCAAAGTCTTAGGAACTTAGATTGTAGTACAGTCAAGTCCACATTAGCTGCTTAGTTTTAAATATGAGGAGCATTAATAGGAGATACCACTGTCCATATGCGGATGTTAAGACAGTAGTAAACACATTGATACAAGAATTTGTTCCTAGGTATAAATTATCTCCCTATGAGACACTTATGGGATGACTTATGACTATCAGTAGTTCAAAGGAACAAATTAAGGACCATCTATTGGTAATAAAACAATTAATAAGTATTGTTTGCCACTAATACATTTTTTGAGTATCTCTAGGCATAAGGTATGATAAAAGTGCACCTACACGAGACGGAGTTAAAGGTCAAGTAGTTCCTAAACAAGCATGCTCTTCATCCCAGATGAAATGGACCATACTAACCACCAATACAGCAATTAAAGTCAGAGATTCCTGGATCCACGTGGCTCACATAAAACTCATTCCAACTCCACCAAAGATCAAAGTCATCTAAAGCACAGACACATCAAGTTAACGTTTTGACGAGACATAAACTTTGACCGTTAATCAACGAGGAAAATAAGATACCAGGCAGAGGCCTGATCTTATCAGGAACATTTCATTTTTTCAAAGACTCAAAACATTCTATTTTTTCAGAGACTCAATATTCCTGATTTCTATCAGAACATTTCATGTTTCAGAGACTCTAACAGACTCAATATTTTTATTCTTTTATAGTGTGTATAAGTTAGATTTTTAAGATGTATGGTCCATTGGGTCTGCGAAGGTATAACCCACAGAGAGATGACAGGATTGTCATGATGATGCTCTGCGGAGCTTTGTCAACAATACTCATCTGTCTGTGTTCCTTATACACCAAGGGCCAAATACCCCCTTCACCCACCCCCGCACCCACAATAAAGCGGGCACGGTGGGTTAACCCCTTCATTGCCTTAGCGGCTATCCGCTATGGTAATGAAGCAGCATTTCTGTATTTTTAATAATATTGAGCAGGAGCAGAGGGCCCCCTGAGTTTAGATTTCTGGCTCAGGGAACCCCCTGCTTACTGTACAATATTATTAAAAATACAGAAATGCTGCTTCTTTACCATAGCGCATAAGGTAAAGAACGAGTGTTTATTTATATATGTGTTTTATTTATACTGTACATGTGCAGAGGGTCTCCGGAGCTGAACAGCGTTGGTTTCAGGTCCAGGGACCCCCTGCTCCCCGAGATACAGGCCCCTTTAGGGGGTGCCGGTATCCCTCTGTTCTGCTTGGTTTACAGGCCGTGATCACGTGATCAGTCCTTTAAACCAAGCAGAGGGATACCGGCACCTCATAAAGGAGGCTGTATCTCGGGAAGCAGGGGGTCCCCAGACCTGAAACCAGTGCACATCTACACTATAAATAAAAATGTATGTAAAATAATCTTTAATGTGCCGATGTTTGCGCAGAGAGAGAGCAGCGGATCTCTCTCTGCTGCAAACACATCTCGCCCCCCCGCCGGCCCATAGTATCATTTATGTATGTGCATATACAGTACTGTATGTGTACAGTACTGTATGTTAGGGGTTATAGTTATACTGTATAGTATATATATATATACTGTGTATATACAGTACTGTATATATATACTGCATTACAATTCATGAATTTATGCCATCTGGTGGACCCGCGAAGCATTGCAGCCTATTAAATCCTGATCATTATCATTTAACAGATCAGGCCCCCGTCAGCCAGGCATGAATCGTGGCTGGGAAGGCAAACACAATACGGCATGCCAGAGGTGAGGAGCAGCGCATTCCAGGTATCTGCCAGGTACAAATTGGTCATTTGCTCGAATAAAGTGTGTCCCAGCAGTAAATGCAGGGACCACTTTCCCTAAATAATTGCATCTACTGATAAAGATGTGTTTGCAGCTACTGTATGTATTTTGCTGCTGCTATTTGTTTTGCTCTATACTGTGTCTGATTCAGTGTACTGTTATCTATGCATTTGTACTTGATCTTCGGTCTTTGTTTACATATATATCTAGTTCAAAACAAGTGTCATTTGTGGGAGGGAGGACTTTTTCTATGGAAACATTTCCAGTTGTACTGCTTATATGACAACCTCCCACTGGAATATTATTCAATAACGGTACCCTGTTAAATTCTTTGGAGAATTGTCCAGTCAACATATCTGGTATCTGGTGTGTCTTTGCTGCAGGAGTTAATTCTCCTGGGTATAAGAATGCCAATCCAAGGTGACTCCTGATTATGAGGCACATATCCACATACCCAGCAAGATTCGTTAATACCGATTTCTGGTATATTGTTCTGCATGTTATTATCTCTTTCCCAAGGGGTTAAATGTAAGTCTCGTTTTTTCTGGATTTACCAGTGGACTTTGTGATGTTTGTGGTGAGATGCTTTGTGTTAGTGTACTTACCATGGTGAAGATATCTGCGATGTTAAGGAAACAGACAGTGATATTGTTTGAGGGTGTCTCCGGAGCTGAACCGCGTTTTGTTCAGGTGGGGAACCCCTGCTCCCGAGATACAGACCCCTTTCTAGGTTGGCGAGAGAGCAGCGGATCTCTCTCTGCTGCAAACACATCTCGCCCCCCCGCCGGCCCATAGTATCATTTATGTATGTGCATATACAGTACTGTATGTGTACAGTACTGTATGTTAGGGGTTATAGTTATACTGTATAGTATATATATATATACTGTGTATATACAGTACTGTATATATATACTGCATTACAATTCATGAATTTATGCCATCTGGTGGACCCGCGAAGCATTGCAGCCTATTAAATCCTGATCATTATCATTTAACAGATCAGGCCCCCGTCAGCCAGGCATGAATCGTGGCTGGGAAGGCAAACACAATACGGCATGCCAGAGGTGAGGAGCAGCGCATTCCAGGTATCTGCCAGGTACAAATTGGTCATTTGCTCGAATAAAGTGTGTCCCAGCAGTAAATGCAGGGACCACTTTCCCTAAATAATTGCATCTACTGATAAAGATGTGTTTGCAGCTACTGTATGTATTTTGCTGCTGCTATTTGTTTTGCTCTATACTGTGTCTGATTCAGTGTACTGTTATCTATGCATTTGTACTTGATCTTCGGTCTTTGTTTACATATATATCTAGTTCAAAACAAGTGTCATTTGTGGGAGGGAGGACTTTTTCTATGGAAACATTTCCAGTTGTACTGCTTATATGACAACCTCCCACTGGAATATTATTCAATAACGGTACCCTGTTAAATTCTTTGGAGAATTGTCCAGTCAACATATCTGGTAATCTTGGTGTGTCATTTGCTGCAGGAGTTAATTCTTCCTGGGTATAAGGAATGCCAATCCAAGGTGACTCCTGATTATGAGGCACATATCCACATACCCAGCAAGATTCGTTAATACCAGATTTCTGGTATATTGTTCTGCATGTGTATTATCTCTTTCCCAAGGGGTTAAATGTAAGTCTCGTTTGTTTCTGGATGTACCAGTGGACTTTGTGATGTTTGTGGGTGAGATGCTTTGTGTAGTGTTACCTTGACCATGGTGATAGATATCTGCGATGTATAAGGAACACAGACAGATGAGTATTGTTGAGGGGGTCTCCGGAGCTGAACCGCGTTTGTTTCAGGTCTGGGGACCCCCTGCTCCCCGAGATACAGACCCCTTTATGAGGTGCCGCTATCCCTCTGCTTGGTTTAAAGGTCCCGATCACGTGACCGCGGCCTGTAACCCAAGCAGAGGGATACCGGCACCCCCTAAAGGGGCCTGTATCTCGGGGAGCAGGGGGTCCCCAGACCTAAAACCACAGCGGTTCAGCTCCGGAGACCCTCTGCACATCTACACTATCAATAAAAATGTATTTTAAATGTATTTATTTATATTCATTTATTTATTTAGATTTATTTATTAATTGTGCTGCTGCTGCAAGTCCCAAACTCACACCAAGGGCCAAACACCCCCCTCACCCCCGCTACCCCCAATAAAAAAAATTCACGCACAGCAGCCCCACAATTAATAAATAAATCTAAATAAATAAATAAATACATGAAGAGAAATAAATATATACTGTATATATATACTGTATATATACAGTATATATATAATAACAATCCCTATACATATACAGTATATACTGTGTATATATATACTGTATACATACAGTATATATTGATTTTTATTTACTTGATTGGTTAAAATAGTTGACTTGTTTGTAAGTGTTTGTATTTACTGGTACAGTAGCTTGCAATTATATTGTTAACATTCATTTGCAGAATGTATATGGTGCATAGATTTTATGCATCATTTATACAATGTAAATGCAATGCACTGTGTGGATTGGAATGTTATGTTTTATATTGTAAGATCAGTTAGGATTATTAAATGGATTATTATTATTGTCTGTATAGAGAAGCGTTATTTGTAGGACAGTATGATTTTGATAACCATTCTACATGTATTTGTATATTGGTTCATCATGTGTGTGTATATATTGTGTATACTGTGTGTATATACTGTATGTATATATATACATATATGCAACTGTATATATATACATATATATATATATATATATATATATATATATATATATATCAATTTCCTTTAATATTCATAACTGATCTCTCAATCTAAATCATCACTAAACCTCTGAAAAGCCATTTAAACAACTTACATTCCAATATAAATGATGCCTAAATATATATGCACCACATACACTGGCGACACACTTTATTCGAGCTTGGCTAGTCCCACGAATTCGGGTATACCCGGGTGTATTGAGGTTTGTGACTGTTTTCTGCCCGAGTACATTGAGTTATTTTCCAAGCAGGGATTGAAGCATTTTATTCCCGCTGGCTGCAATACTGCACAGTATATATATATATAAACTGCATTACAATTCATGAATTTATGCCATCTGGTAGACACGTGAAGCATTGCAGCCTATTAAATCCTAATCATTATCATTTAACAGATCAGCCGCCCATCAGCCAGGCATGAACCCAGGCTGGGAAGGCAAATGCAACGGGGCTTGTCAGAGGTTAGGAGTGGCGCATTCCAGGTATCTGCCAGGTACATACCGGGTATTTGCTCGAATAAAGTGTGTCGGTGCAGTACATTCTGCAAATTAATCAACCAAGTAAACAAAAATCAATTAGCAATCATTATTTACATCCTTAAACAATTCACACTAGATCCCGAACAATAAAACCATTAACAAATTCACGCCTAGAGCAGAACAATTAAGCCTTTGAAAAAATATAAGTACCGACAAAAATACAACCTTTACAACCAAGCCTATCCCTGACCTTCCTCAAACACACAATACAATACCAAGGAATACATCTATCTAATTTTAAAATACTTTAAACTCACAATAAAGCATAGCAGCATACACAAAATAATTTAAAACACATCTAATCCAGCTTTTAAAACAACATCATTTCTTACCCTGTGAACTACAGTAAAGAAATGTATTTTATTTAACTTGTTAATTTTTTTTAAAAGGTTTTTTAACATGTGTATTTTTTTTTTTGTGGTATATCATTTCTTGCCACTGTATGTATGTATGTATATATGTCTAGAGAGATATATACATACAGTACAGGGTAAGAAATGATGTTGTTTTAAAAGCTGGATTAGATGTGTTTTATGCATATATTATTTAGGATTCATTTTTATATGGTAATGTTAAAGTTGTTTAAATGGCTTTCAGAGGTTTAGTGATGATTTAAGATTGAAGAGATCAGGTTATGAATATTAAAGAAATTGATTTTAATTTAGTGGGTATGTATGGAGAAGTGTTTGGTGGTAGGACAGTTGCTTGTGTAACCCTTGACATTTATTTGTATTTTGGGTTCATCGTGTGTAGAATATATATACTGTGTCTATATTATACAGTTATATATATATTATATATATACAGTAATTAGTATATATATATTATATTTCTTAGATATATATATATATGATATAGTATATATTATAGGATATATATTATATTATATATATTATATATATATATATCGATGCTATATATATATGAATATATATTTTTATATATAATAGATTATTGGTTATATGATATATATATAGTTGCATGATGAAGCCACAGTACAAATTCATGGGTGAAAGGTGGGTATCGGGCCTGTGTGGCTTAAACCCTTAATCACCTTTGCGGTTATTATCTGATAAGGTGTTTAAGGGGTTAATTGATATCTGAATGTAATTGCAATGTATTGGCTTTTGATTTTTGTTTACTTGGTTGATTCATTTGCAGAATGTATATGGTGCATAGATTTTATGTATCATATATATTGGAATGTGAGGTTTTTCATTGGTTTGTGATGATACAGAAAACGGGGGAGTAAGGGAATGATCAAACTAAACCATACTGAATGTGTAGAAACTTTATAATAATAATAATTCAATTGATAATGAAAGATAGGTGCAACTGTGAACTGAAGTGAATCAGAGAAAGATAATGAAAGATAGGTGCAACTGTGAACTGAAGTGAATCAGAGAAAGTGAGGTGTACAATGGTTTGTACACCAAAAGAAATTCACTTAAATGCACACTACCCAAAATTTAAAATTTAACCTTTAATAGTCAATCCTTAAAACATATATTACCAATTTGTAAATGTGATAACGTATAAAAATGAATTACATAAATAAATAACTAGTGCAACTAGGCAGTCTCTGATGTTTAAATGTTCCAGTATATTCACAAAGCTGGAAGATGAGAGACTGCTAGGGTGCAAACAGCCGGAGTGAGCAAAAAAGCCCACTACTTCATTGATCAGCCTAATAGGCAGTTTAGTATTGGCATGGATTGGACGTAATGCGCATGCGTGACCACTTTGAAATAATCGCTTGGTATTATTTTGCCGTGATATCGGCAATTAAATAGGGTCAGTGCGCATGCGTGGCCACTTAGAACGGATCGCAACATATCCTCAGTGTCAAGCATATGGGGAGTGAAAACGACCTTGACAGGTCAAAAGTTGAAGCCAGATATGTACAGTAGTTTGCCCTAATTAAAGTGCAGAGACATCATTAAATCTCTGTGTCACTGTCCCTCTCTGTGTCCCCAGCTGCCTGTGTCACTGTCCCCTCTCTGTGTCCCCAGCTCCCTGTGTCACTGTCCCCTCTCTGTGTCCCCAGCTCCCTGTGTCACTATCCCCTCTCTGTGTCCCCAGCTCCCTGTGTCACTGTCCCCTCTCTGTGTCACTGTCCCTCTCTGTGTCCCCAGCTCCCTGTGTCACTGTCCCCTCTCTGTGTCCCCAGCTGCCTGTGCCACTGTCCCCTCTCTGTGTCCCCAGCTCCCTGTGTCACTGTCCCCTCTCTGTGTCCCCAGCTCCGTGTCCCTGTGCCTCTCTGTGTCCCCAGCTCCCTGTGTCACTGTGCCTCTCTGTGTCCCTGTCCCTTTCTGTCACTGTGTCCCTGTCCATCTCTGTGTCACTGTGTGTCCCTGTCCCTCTCTGTGTCACTGTGTGTCCCTGTCCCTCTCTGTGTCACTGTCCCCTCTCTGTGTCCCCAGCTCCCTGTGTAACTGTCCCCTCTCTGTGTCACTGTGCCTTTGTGTCCCCAGCTCCCTGTGTCACTGTCCCCAGCTCCCTGTGTCACTGTCTCCTCTCTGTGTCCCCAGCTCCCTGTGTCACTGTCTCTTCTCTGAGTCCCCAGCTCCCTGTGTCACTGTCCCCTCCCTGTGTCCCCAGCTCCCTGTGTCCCTGTCCCCTCTCTGTGTCACTGTACTGGGTGGTTAGGCCTCACGGGGGGGGGGTTAGTGTGGGAGGGTATGTAGGCATCCCGAGTGGTGGGTGAGGGTGGGTTAACCCCTTAATGACTGTAGCGGTTAATAACCGCTATGGTGACTAAGGGGTTAGGGGACATTACTTTGTATGTTTTAATTTTTGTGTCTGTTTTGCAGAAGCGGAGGGGCCATGGCCAGGATGGGGGGGGGGTAACGGTATGTGGGTAGGGGTGAGGGTGGTTAGACCTCACAGTATGCACATTGGGTCCCCCCCCTCCCCACATTTACATACACTGCACTCACAGCAATGCAGGGAGGGAGATTTAACAGAAACATCTCTCTGCCTTCAGTGTAATCTGTTTAAAGCCCCCTCCTCCCTAATGTATATTTCTGTTAAATCTCTCTGCCTTCAGTGTAATCTGTTTAACAGAAACATTAGGGGGGAGGGGGCTTTAAATCTCTCTGCCTTCAGTGTAATCTGTTTAACAGAAACATTAGGGGGGAGGGTCTTTAAATCTCTCTGCCTTCAGTGTAATCTGTTTAACAGAAACATTAGGGGGGAGAAGGCTTTAAACAGATTACACTGAAGGCAGGGAGATACAGGGGATGTACTGTACTGTACAGTATGTTGTTTATTGCAATGCTTCAATGTGTGTATAATGTATAATGTTTTTTACAATTAGATTTATGTAATCCCTTGTATTGTAAGGGTTAGCTTTGGTTTTAAATTGTGTTTTCTGGTTGGTACTTACAGTATATATTGATTTTTGTTTACTTGATTGGTTAAAATAGTTGACTTGTTTGGAAGTGTTTGTATTAACTGGTACAGTAGCTTGCAATTATATTGTTAACATTCATTTGCAGAATGTATATGGTGCATAGATTTTATGCATCATTTATACAATGTAAATGCAATGTACTGTGTGGATTGGAATGTTATGTTTTATATTGTAAGATCAGTTAGGATTATTAAATGGATTATTATTATTGTCTGTATAGAGAAGCGTTATTTGTAGGACAGTATGATTTTGATAACCATTCTACATGTATTTGTATATTGGTTCATCATGTGTGTGTATATACAGTACTGTGTGTATATACTGTATGTATACAGTATATATATACACAGTATATACTGTATATGTATAGGGATTGTTATTATATATATACTGTATATATACAGTATATATATACAGTATATATTTATTTCTCTTCATGTATTTATTTATTTATTTAGATTTATTTATTAATTGTGGGGCTGCTGGCGTGAATTTTTTTTATTGGGGGTAGCGGGGGTGAGGGGGGTGTTTGGCCCTTGGTGTGAGTTTAGGACTTGCAGCAGCAGCACAATTAATAAATAAATCTAAATAAATAAATAAATAAATGAATATAAATAAATACATTTAAAATACTTTTTTATTGATAGTGTAGATGTGCAGAGGGTCTCTGGAGCTGAACCGCTGTGGTTTTAGGTCTGGGGACCCCCTGC